>VXBL01006968.1:487586-523748 GCA_013400195.1 Aramus guarauna | reverse complement strand
ACGATTGTTGCTTTCTGGCCCCACTGACTCACACTGCAGCGATACCCAAACTATCCCCACATCCCATCTCCTTTTTTAACGCACACAACAAGCATTTTACTGAAATAATCTAAATGTGCCATAAATACCCATCACAAAATGCCGGTTATGTTTGTTTTGTCCAGCTTCTTTATAGGTGTTCCTAGTTTCTATTTCCAATTTAACTGAGTCAACTTTAAGGGACGAGTCACGCAAACCGGATTAGAACAATAAAAAACTGCAAAAAGCCAAGTTTAAGAGCCAGATCAGCTACTTAACACTAAAAATGGGATAGAGCCGCCCTGCCTCAGCTCCCATCTCCGACTCCCCCGTTCGCGGCTGGGCGACTTATAACGGTGGAAAACTCCAGCCTCCCACCGCGGGGGGACTACGCCGGTCTCTCGGCTTTCCTCGGGCCGCTGTCCCGACNCGCGCGCAGGCTAGGTTGATTGTTTGGTTGACAGCTGTGCGCCTGGGCGGGGCGGGCGGTAAACAGTGAGGGGAATCGGTGTCCTCAACGGCAGCCGGTTCCCGCCCGGTAAGGCCCGGCCCAGCCCGGTTCAGTCCACAGGGCTGCTGCGTCTCTGCCGGGTCTGGTCCGGGACAAACCTCCCTGTTTCTGTCCGGCTTTTACTAGAGCCAGGCTGGGCTGCAATAAAATCCATGTGCCAATAAACAGCCATAAAAATCCATCAAATGCCATGAATAAAATACATCTATAAAATAGAACAAACTTAGGCCCAATGTGGGAGTCCCTGTCCAGCTCTGCCTGAGGCAGCACCCTTAGGTATTTCCTTCACACCAGAGCATGAGAGCAAGCCGCCAGCGGTCCGAGCCGCCATTACAAGGCCTGGCGGTGTTCGGGAGGACACAGGGTGAGGCAGCTGCAGGTGGGCACCCACGGGCGTCACCCACCCCTGCTCCTTCTGTCACGACAGCTGTGGGGATAGTCTGACCGAGGGCAAGTATCTGCTGGCTCTTGTCGCTGCCTGATCCCTTAGGAAAGGGATGGCACAGCCCCCATGGAGGGGTTCGGCTCCTCAGGACTTGGGGCCCAGCTGGGCTTCGCACTGTGGCCTGACCTGGGCTCTGTCTGCTCGAGGACGCTGTGAGGAAGTGCTTGAGCTAAAGCCATGACAGAGAGAAGTAAAAACCACAGGCAAGCATGATTGTTCCAATGGAAATGGTCCGCAGCTCAGAGATTCCAGAGGAAGTCTGCTGACATCCTTAAACCATAAGAAAAAGCCGAAAGCGGAGAAGACAGTGGCTCAGCACCGCTGGGAGACAGTCCTTGGCAAGAAGCAGCACAGGACGCCGCTTCCCGGCCTTGTCCAGGGTGACCAGCTCCCCAAAGGCTCTCCAGCATCTTGCTGCACAGGATATTAACGCTCGGCCTAGTAGTGTGTTTTCCTAACTGCCTGCTGTGTGGATGAGCTAACAAATAATCACTTTGTGCTCCTAAGTTGTGTATATCTGCTTGTAGAGTCCCTCTGTGCTTGGTATAAGCCAAATGACCTGGATGAGGAGGTCATTCCACGCTCGTGTTGGAGCCAGAAGCAGGAGCCGGTCGGATGGAGCTGGCTCAGTTTGGTACCCAGCTGGGCAGCGAGCAGCTGTTGTTGTATGTGACTGAGTCAGGCATCTTCTGCCTTCAGAGTGATGGCAGCAAGGCAATTGGCCTTGGAGAAAACTTTGACTGAAGTAATGAGACACTTAGCTCTATCACATGTGCAGTGGCTTGTTCAAAGACTCAGCCATCTATCATATTTCTGTGTTTTATTTCAGCTATTGGAAGGTGGAAATACAGTCATTGTGTACACAGGAAACCTGAGGCACTCTGGCTAGTTTCTACTAATGTGTAGGTGCAAACTGATTATGTGTACAGCTTTTATTTGAGACTGCTACATTTTGCTTTAATGTAAATCTGTTCCTCTAAGGTAAACCAGAAAATCACTGTTCTACCAAGTAAAGGCTCACACAGCTACTAACTTTAAATAGCGGCTTAATTATGCTGCATTTAATTTATACCTTGATTTGTGCAGTTTTCCAAGGACCTTGCATGCTGCTTCTCCATTCTGCTTTTCATTCTGTGGATTAAAAAAAAAAAAAAAAGATTCTGATATATGCGAGGAACTGATTCCAAGGCATGAATTCATGGAATTTGTATCTTGGACTAGATGATCTCCAGAGGTCCCTTCCAACCCTACTGCTCTGTAATTCTGTGAAATGCCTGCTATGGTAAGGGAGCTTGGTAGTATCCTGAAATTATTTTATAATGATGCTGTGGGATTATTTATTTGCTCTGGAGTTGCTGTAGCATAAACAAGTACTGTTTTCATTTTGAGCTGGTATGGTGGGCTAAAACCGTCAGGGTTCAGGAACAGGTAACATCATGGTACAAGCCGGGATGAAACTCTCCTGCAGCGGAATGGAAGAAAGAGTTGAGGAAGCAATTAATTCAGTCATCCCATCTTAACTCATCACCAGCTGAAGTCAGTCCCCCAGGGCGCACATTTGAGGCTTTAAGTGACTGCTGTGAGTGTACAGCTGAGAGGTACACCTCTTTTAACAGGTCTCAATGTAAGGGATAAGTAGACTGGACTGCTAGATAGCCTGCATCCTCAGCTGGGCTAGGGAGGGGAGGCAGGAATGAAGTCAAGTCTCAAACAAGATAACCTTTGGTGTAGTTTTTCAATTGACTAATGTTAATGGAAATTAGTGTTAACAGAATCTGGTTGGCTAACACTGAGTGAAGTTAGCAAAACAGAAAATGGGTTGTGGAAGATTATTATAGTCTTGCCTTTGAAGTTCCTGGCCCTTTATAATGTTTCCCAGGACTCAAACATCAAGGATGTGAACAGCAAAATAAATGAAAGGCAGCTGTGACAAATCAAAGGAAGTTCAAATAACTCCACAGCTCCACAACTAAGACATAAAACAATGAACTACGAGATAGCGTATGTTATAACAGTGCACATTACCAGTGTCGGGCTCTAGTCATCAGGCAGCACGTTAGGAGGATGACTTCCCAGGTGTGATTTCAATTCAAGTGCTTAGGAGCTCTGCAGTAAACTGTAGGGAGAAAATTGGGCTACATGAAATGGGGTGTTTAAATGTCAAAGGAAGATACACTAGAAACTTCTGAATGTCCTTCCAAGCACAATGTAAGTAGCCCTGAAAACAAGAAGATAATAAAACCAGTGCTGAAAAAACTGGCATGGCGCCAAAGTTGAATACCATTACATGTTATCAGCCTGGTGATAATTACACAATTCACAGTTACATTTCTTGGAGGTTACTCCACAAGAGAGGCTCAGTTTGATTAAAGCCTCACAAAACTTAGTCCGAGGATTTATTTTTTCCAGCTGAAATGCCACCTGCAACATTTAAAACAAGACAGTTACATTACTGTCCTGGTTTTGGCTGAGATAGAGTTAATTTTCACCCATTAAATGGCAGTTTCTCATTGTCTAGAAATACCTGTCAGTGGACGTGCCCAGTGTGCTTCAACACCGAAGGTGACGGTGGCAGCTGGACATGCAGGTGTGACTGGAGTTAGAGCACACGAGCTCTGAATGCCATTTCAGCACATCCCAGACTCCTGTGAGAATAACTGTCTACATCAAATTTGCTACATTTCCTTCCTGGGAAAACAAGGAGGAGAAACAAACCACCATAAAATACACTTACGCCATTGTACAAATCCATGGTGCACACTTATCTTGAATAATGATAGTCTAGTCTGTCTCAAATGTAAGAACCATGGAATATCGTTGAAGTGAACAGAAAGTAAATTATGAATGATAGAAGACCTTTGTATACAACACATTGTGGAACTTGTGAGATGTGGTGAAAGTCAGAATGAATGGGATCCATGAAAGAGTTACACATGTTCATAAAGGTTAGATGTGCTTGTCTCTGTTAATCACAATGTTCTGGGTTTAGTCATAGCTCAGGACCCAAAATAAACTCAGACCCACCAAATCGCCAGAGAATACATTCTTCTGCTCCATTGGAGTTGGTTATTGGGTTAGACATATTTTTACTTTTTATTTTTAATGAACAGCTAAAATAGCAGAGCAGTGGCTTGCACAATCTATGTTCCAGGCATTGATTAATTTCTGTATCAAGTCCCAGTAAAACTGTCATACCTGATGATGTCAGCCAGCAAAGCACCACAAAGCATCAGATCGCTCATTGCTACCTCAGGTAAGTCTTGTCATTCTTAGTGGGCCAACAGGGACGTGCAAAACAGTTACATTCAGATTAGGAAAAAATAAGCAGATGTAACCAAACCTAAATATTTGTGTAAACAATAAAATAGCTTGGAGTATCTCAGTGACGTAAAATTGGTTCTGTGCTGGAAAAACTGGAGAAGAAACACTCAAGCATGAAGCTGGAGAGCACATGCCAAATTAGCAGGGGCACGAACACTGTCAGCACATTTGGAAAATTACTTTAAGGGTTTTGCAGTACTCAGCTGTGACAAACAACCCAGATGCCCAATGCCTATGAGACAACTAGCGCTTAGATACCTGCTTTGTTCTTACATCACTTATCTGCAAGGACAGCATATGTAGTTGCAAACAAAGGCAGAGGATCAGTCACGTCACGCTGATGTCATTCATCATAAGGTGGAGTAACCTTAACAAGCTGGTACCCAGTCTGCAGTCATTTCCCAGTCTCAACCGCTCAGCCAGGACATTCTTAGCTAGAGAGCGTGTCCTTGTAGTGTAAACACCCGTGCAGTGGGTGGGAAGGTGCTATCATTTCTGTTAACATTGGCATGAAAGAGCAGGACACCTTTTTCAAGACTGTATTAATTATAGAGACACAATCCCTTTTAGATTTAGAGTGCCTGAAAAGGCGTGCATGTCATTTCATGCATGAGTACACCATGAAAGTCTTTTTCTCCATCTATATTTTCTAGACAGATCTCCAGAGAGCTTCTACCACAGCAAAAATTGTAACTCAGACTCAGCTGAATTTGCTGGTTGGCAAAATTAACAGCAATACTTTACTATGGGCCCTAAAATTTAATCACATAATACACCTACTGCTAAAATTATTTGAAATAGTGTTTTCATTAGTATCTAGGAGATAAATGTCTATAGATAAATGGAATTAAATTTTTTAAGAAATACTGTGTAGAGTGTTTGGTGGCTAATTTCAAGGCTCAGTCTGGAGACCTTATTAATAGTGACATACTAAACACCTGGCAAGTTGTCATATCATCACTAGTATCTGCATAGTGGTAACCTCAGAAAGTTTTTTTGCAGTTAATGTATTATTATTTTTTGAGGCATTGCTAGGGTTAAGCATTGCAAGTATATCCCAGCAAACTACATACTTATAATATCTGTATGAATCTAAAATAAACAAATAAACAAATAAACAAATAAACAAAGAAAGAAAAGAAAGAAAGAAAGAAAGAAAGAAAGAAAGAAAGAAAGAAAGAAAGAGAAAGAAATGTGAAAACCATAGCCATATTATGCAAAATATATTAAAAACCCACAAACAAACAGGAAAATGCATCAAATATTCTATTTGTGATGAGTATACAGTGGAGGAGGACAGTGGTGCAGGAAAATGACAGTGACAAATATCAGGATGAAAACTCGAATGAGATCCATGAAGAAGCCAAGATAGGAAAAGCTCATGTCACAAGAGGAGCAGAAGCCTTACACAGGGAAAAATTCAAACAACGATACAAATGAGCACATCATAAAAATTTTCTCCAAAAACCCCAATGTTGGCATGATCTATAAACTGCAGAACAAATATCCGATTGTATTAAATTCTAGTCATTTCTGTTGTTTCTGCTGCTAGGACCTTCTAGTCTCCCCCTAAGTCATACTGAATAATGAGATCTCAGGGTGGACCCTTTGAAGAATTACCAGTTAGCTCAATTTTGTTATTCTCAGCATTCCTCCTGGTGCTGAAATGTTAGATGAGCGTGCTATCTCCTTCCCATCCTGCTCCCCGATATACCTAGGAGTCCTGCTAATCTCGAGTCCTTTTTAGCCCCAAACCATCTGCTTGGCGTGAAAATGAAAAAACTCTGTAGACATGTCTGCAAGAAACACTTTGTCCTGAAGATTTCCATCTACCTCCCTCATCAGATATTACTAGGGCCTATGCCTATAAGCATGAATATTCCTCTATCAACTGTATTTTTAATTTTTTTTTTTTTATTTTTTTTTTGTAGATCCTGACCATCTGTAGTTTTTTTTCTCCTGTTGCTGAATACTAGAGCTTGTCATGAGGCCAAACATTTTTCCATTGTAATCATTGTGTCAATGAGTAGCTGGAATTTTTTCCTTACAGCTCTGTGAGTAATGATAAGTAGTGAGTATATCACAAGGGATATCAATGTCTTGAAATGATGAACAATTTGACATCATGTGATAAGCTATAACTGGGACAACAGAAGTAACTTTCCATTCATCAGATGTTTTGGTCTCTCAGATCTGCAGCAACTCTCAACTTGGAAAATAACTTCATTGGCTGTACAGTTAGGAGAGATCCTGGTCCTCTCATCTTCTCCCCTCTAGGTGTTGGAAATTGGGTCATCAGTTTTGGCATGGGCCTTGCCTAACAGAATTGCCTTTCCCCTGGAAATTGTTTGGTAAGTGGATGATGAGGCTGCTCTCATCATGAACTGCTTGAGAAGAGATGCTGCGTGAGGCTTGAGGAGAGATACTGCCCTTCAAGCCCTCTTTGGAGACCTAAATGAGTTTTCCCCAAATTTAACAATTTGAATGAGAGAAACCTCAAAGGCAATTAAGAAACTTGGAAATCTTTAATTAAAAATTCTATGCAAGTTCCATTCCTGGAGGAGTGGGTGCTGGGATCTGCTGAATTGTGTTATAGGAAAAGTACAGGTATAGCTGATCCTATTCTGTGGTGGGGACGTGCAGTAAGTGGATCTCCTGAGATGCTTCCAGGTCAGTGTTCTATACTGGCATATTTAAGAGTGATGATTTGGAGGGCTCCTCTCCAGAGAGAGGAGTCCGTGCAGTCAAGGAAGAAAAGTGGTTGCTGTGGAGACAGGCAGCAATCCCACTGTGAAGACAGTGGAATACAGAGGGGAAAAGCTCTGAGGGACATCACAAAGATGATTTATTCCTTCCACCTCCTGCATCAGCCTGGCTCTGTTGCTGCTGTCTTCCTTCCAGCTTCTTCTCTTCCCTTCCCGATTCTCTGCCCCTCTTTTCTTCTGCTCAAGTCCCACTTCTGTTCTTAGTGAGACTCTCTTCTCCCCATTCCTTTTCTCTTCACAACTCTTCCCCATACTTTTTTTCTCCTCATTTCACTCCATTTCTCTGGGTGAACTTACGTTGGTGAAGTTCTTCCCAGAGGAGCCGTGGATACCCCCTCCCTGGAAGTGTTGAAGGCCAGGTTGGATGGGGCTTTGGGCAACCTGGTCTAGTGGAGGGTGTCCCTGCCCATGGCAGAGGGGTTGGAACTAGAAGATCTTTAAGGTCTCTTCCAACTCAAACCATTCTGTGATTCTGTGTTTCTGCTGATGCATTGAGAGCAGGACAATGTTTCCAGTATAGTTCAGCCTTGGCAACATTATTACCAGGTTCTGTATTTCACTAGACCTGACTTTGCTCTTACCAGAAAACCTTGCTGTGCTTCTGCTTCATCCCAGTTGTTTCTGTTGGTGCCTCCTTCCACCAGTTCCCTTGGCACCCAATTTCCTTGACGCAGAGCTGCAGCAAAGATTTCTGGTTGTCTGTAGCACCAAAAATACCTTTGGTTCAATAAAGGGACTGGCCATATCTGATTGTTTTGATATATCTCAGCGCAATGCGGTGTCTGATTTATTTTATAAATGTTCTACTGAGTTTATCTCTGCTTCAGCACTCCAAGAGATCTGTAAATATTTTGAGAAACCAGGAGGTCCCAGACAAATACTTACTTACAAGGTGCTTTCGTAAAAGAGAATATTGACTTATCTAATATTTTACTGGCTTTAATTTTTCATTTTGACTAGATTGGGTGGTTATTTTGATGTTCATTGTGGAGCGAAATTAATCATGGACTCAAGTACGTTTGTGTTTGTAATCCAGCACAAAAATTACATTGTCTAAAGATTATTCCTTATAAAATTACCATGAGCTCCGTTTAATAGTCCTTTTCTTTTGTCAAGCATCAATTGACGAGGATTTTCTAACAGGCATTTTCATGATTTCCTGAAAGGACCACAGGGTGGCAGAGTGATTAAAAACAGATCTGCTGGAGACAGTTTATTTCACAGACATAAACAGACCAGGGTTAGGCACCCCAGAGTAGCTGCTGGTGGTGATTATCCCGGTGGAGCTGAGTGATTCCGTGGGTTTGTAGCATTCCTGGCTTTTCGTGGCAATGGTGGCATACCTGCGATGCGCCGTGCCTGCCGGCGGGGCTCCAGAGAGGCTGTCAGCCCGAGGAGCAGCTTCGCTGGTGGGTGTTCCTCAGCCACGGATGTCTCTGTGTGCCACACGGCCTCACCTAACGACAGGATGTGATGTGGTTAACGATGGAGACAATGCTGAAACCTCCGCTTTGTAGAGTCCTGTTTGACAAAGATTGTTTTTCTTTATTAAAAGCCTCATCAGTCATAGAGGAGTATGATTCTGTATCTCACGGCAGCAGCTGTTTGGCATCCTGTCGAACTGCATCCGTTCCGGCCACCAGCACCACGTATGCAGAGCTACGTGGGCACTGCACACTCGCACCCACCACCCACCCCAAACCCTGGCTGTGGTGCTCACTCTAGGGCATAGAAGAGCCGGATTGCCTGAGGAAGAATGTGCTCCATCATGGGAAGGGTGGAAAGAGCAACAGTCATCAGAAACTCGGGCTGAGAAGCAGGGATAGGTAGCAAAGGGCTAGTACGGAACAGTGTCTTAGACTGAATCTCAGGTCTTAGGTGTTGCCTCCCAACAGAGAAAAATAAAGTGCCCGAGTGTTCAGGGCTGGTTACAGCGCAGAGTCAAAGCATCGGTTCAAGCCACAGCGGTTTAAGCAAACCTTTTTGATCTTGCAACCAGACATCAGAGCGTATTAGGACCGATATAGCTGGGGACAGCTTAAGAAGCTGGCTTTTACCACTTAGCTAGTAGGTGTCGTCTTCACGCTTGAGATGTGGTTTAGAAAGCAGTTCCTTCTCAGCTCTTAGTCACACTTCCCAGCCGACTCACACCTCCCAGCCTGTGCACTAAGCTGGATACTACAAAAGCCCAGGCCTTCAACCTGGGCTAAACGTACGATGTAGACCTAGCTCAGGTGAATGAGTTCATAATTGCTATCAGTTACATGCAGAATAAAATAAAGAGAAAACAAACCAAAAAAGAACTGCTGGAAATACATATGAAATCTTCAAAGATTAAGGTAAGGTTTCAGCCAGTTTTACAGGTGCTTTTTGACAGATAAATATTTTTGTGATGCTCACAATTAGAAATTATTGTAAAACTACTGAATATATGAAATAAGAGGAATTAGAAAATATTTCAAGTATAATAGATAAGTAGAGGGGCTCGAGTGTATAGAACAAATGGCATCACTGGCACTGGGTAGTGCAAAATGCTGGTTTAGCAGACCATAATGTCAACTAAAGTTATTTGGTCTAGTGGTCTGATGTGAATTGCTGATATTTTATCCTATTGAAGCTGTTTGTTTCCATGAAATATTGATCTGTTCACAGGTGCAGGCACTAAAACATGTCCCCATCTCTTGGTCATGCTTTAGTCGTCACCCTGCACAGGAATCTCACCATCTCTCTCAGGATCAGTGAGTGTTTGGACATTTAACACAAAATGGAAAAGCTGAGTAAGGACAGGCTTAGAAAGTCCCTTTCAGATTGTCTCTGCATATCTCAGGATCAAAATGCCTTTTTCTCTGCACTTCAGCTCACAACAATTACTAGGTCAGCGACACATGAAATGTAAGAATCTAAACAGATAGGAGTCTCACTCTAGTGTTGAAATATTGAACAGATTGTGGTAAATTCCTTCTGATATCTCACCATGGTAGCTTTTGCAGGAACTTCAATGTTCTAATAGAAAAAGAGAAGTTTAAAACATACTTTTTTTTTTTTTTTCTGAAAACTTACTGACTTCTGTGGTTTATCACAAGACTAAAATCAGCTTGGCGAGATGCATTCAGTCCTTTGAATCACACAAGCACTGATTCTTCTGACCGGTTCCTAGCAGACAACTTAAATCGTTCAAACTTAGAGCAGCAAATGAGCAGCAATGAATGTAATCTGTGCTCTGCCAAGAATAGGAAACACTATTGTACATCGCCTGAAAAGAGGAGGGGAGACTGGACAATACCTGGTAGTTCCTCTGGTTCCTCTTGCCAGGCCCCTAGTGCTGAGGAAGTAAACCGGTTGAAACACAAAGACCAGTGAGTTCTCTTTGCAAATAAGCATGGGAATATAGAAAAAAAAAACAACAAAACACTCCACACTCATTTTCCATGAGGGTTGCAAGACCTGTTTAAATGAAAGGCCAACTTAAAAGCTCAAAACTTATTTTATATTTGTCTTCCTCACTAAGAGGGACCAAGTATTTTTAAAGTTGATTTTTTTTAATGCTGGCTCTTATACAAAAGCTGTTAAGAAAAACACAACTTTTAACCTATGGAACCTCTCACCTGCTAATGTCTTTTCTTCCTCAAGGGCTTCACTGTCTTTTGCATGAGGTGATCAATGCCTCAATGATTTGTCTGTCATTTTCCTGTTTAAAAAGCTCAAGTCATGCCAGGAAAGGAAAGACAAACAACCTTATATGGGACTCAGGAACAATGTTATAGGAGAAATGACAAGTACGCACATGAATATTGGTTAATTTTTTCATACGAATGTCTCATGCTAAAATAAGCTTGCAGAAAATTAATTAGTGAGACTACAGAATTAAGTTATCAAATCTCAGATTAATTAATCAAGTCCAAATGTAGGCCACAGAGGCAATATACTTTAAAGCAGTGAAAGCAAAATTCTTATTTCACTATGCATCCGTTTAGTGTTTCACCACTTGGGCATTTACTCAGTGAGATAAGTTTATATAAATTACTAGAATGTTTTTTAGAACTAGTGCTCCAATACAATGTCCCTGTTCATGCACAATGTTCCACAGAGCATCATGACCTCGAGGGTTCAGATGTGTAGCCCAGTAACTTACTGCCTGCCAGAGAGCCTCCAGCATCATTAAAAGTCACTGGAAGAGCCTTGATCTTTCCCTCATGCCTGGGTACCAACTCTCTGCCAGACCTATGCAGCTCTTCTTACTTTCTTGATGTTGTGGAAGATGAGTTTTAAAGTGTCCCAGGGCTCCAGCTGAAAGATCTGCCATGCTGTTGGCCGAGGAATGCCATACTGTTAGCTACCTACCTTCATCTCCCTTAACTCCAGCCATGCTATGGTAGAATGCAAGTATGTTCAGATCTAAAATAGACACCAACTCCTAAAATTGATGCTATATTTCTAAAAAAAGACATCAATCCACTTCCTGGAGGTTAACTCAGACGCATGTCTTTCTCTCTTGCTGTCAGGATTTCAGGCTCTGCATGTGCTGTCCCACCACTTAGAGTAGCGTCTGAGTCTTGGTGGACAGTCCCCTCTGGGAGGAGGGGTCAAGACAGTGTCATCTTTCGCTGGACTTTGTTCTGTACATTCAAAACAAACAAGCTACAAACATCAAAACAGGTTATTTTATGGAGCTCATTACTGGTTTGTGGCTGAAATGTGACCCTTTGGGGTTATATTAATTAACCATTTTTGGGTGACAGCAGGCTTAGAGGGACTGATACCCAGTTCCCTCCTCTTAGGCACACTGTAACTGTAAGAAATTTCAGTGTGCAACAACTTACAAATGGGATATCAGTGTGCAAAGGCAAACATGGCCGTGTATAATCATGAAATGATTCAGTACAGGAAATTGCACTGGCCTGCATTTTCTAGGTTGCAAGACTACCCAAGGAAAGACGCGCATTTCAGGCTGCAGTTCCACAAGCACATTGCGTCAAGCCGATAGCTTGTCACTGCCCAAACACAGCTTCGTCCCCCTTTTCCTCTCCCTCTTCCTCCTCTTTCCTTCCTGCTCCCAGCTGCCCGGGCCCACTCCACCTCGGTGCCAGCTCTGGCACTCGTTGGACCCTGCAGCCACCTGCACAGCTCTGTGCACTACCCCAGAAGAAACTCTCCACTTTCTGGTACTCTTCTGCCTGTTGAGTGAATTGAATCGCAGCAAGGTGGTTTATCACAAGTGGGGAAACTGGCGTAAGACACATTGCGGATTGTGCCGCCAGAGCCAAGAAGAACGGGGTATCCCCTTTCAGCAGTGAAGAGCTGAATCAGCCAACCCCAGGCAATGGAGCCGAGGGCTTACCCAAAAATGGTCTGCAATGTACAATAATATTGTCTTGAAATTATCTTTCCTTCAGTCATATGATGAAGTACTAGATAAAAATTGCTGTGTAAATTCTTTGTCTGAAAGATAAGGGCAGATGAGATGGGTGTTTCAATTCCCTTTGTGTTTCCAGCTCTGTGAATCTGTACTGGGTAAGTTTGTAGTATGAGTGGAATTAGAGGGAGTTTGCAAGTATTCAGATTAAATGCATGTCTTCCAAATTTACAGCAAGCAAGCTCAAGCGTAGTGTTTACAGTCCTGAGGTGTCCTCTCGCACTGGCCCGTTCCAGGAATGAAGAGCAGGCAGATTCAGTTTTTCTGCCTTTGCCATCCACGGATCTCTAGTGCTCTTTGAGACTTGCAAAGGTGCTCATTAAAATGACTACACCGGGTTGAATCGATGGTCCGTCTAGTCCAGTATTTATCTCAGTGGCTGTAAAGAGGTGCTTAGGGAACAGCAAGGGAAGCATATATGAAACATTTTGCAAGTGCTTGCCTAGCTTCCACTTATTTTTAGAACAGAGATTTTCCTGAGCTGGATGTGGCTGCTGTCTGCTTAGTAACCCTCTGTAGATTTTTTTTTTTTTCCAAGTACTTGTCCATTTTTTCCTTGACGCCAAGTCCATTGGTAATAAATACCGCAACTCTACTATGGGCTGTGAGGGAACCACCTTCTTCCCATTGTCTGCAGTCTGGTTGCTACAAGGCTCACTTCGTTCCCTCTTACTTCTTCTCTTGGCACTGAAAGGATGGTCCGAGTCCTGAATTGATGACAATATTGCACACACTTAAGCATATGCAATTTCCGTACACGCAGAGTATGTGCAGGCGGAAGTAAAGGCAATGAGAGGGGAATCAAGGTATATCTTAATTGCATATGGTTGTATATGAAAACCATGGTTGGACCACTGCAGAAGGTGACTCCTGGACTTTTTTTAAAAAAGGCTAGGGGTTTTTTTCCCCATCAAAAATGTTGACAAACAGCGCTCATGACCTTACGCTTTACTTCCCATTGCCAAGACTAAATGCTGAGAGAAATGCTCCTCTGCCCTCTCAGGAATTCTGCATCCGCTGTCGCCTGGAGACAAAGAGGTGAGGTGGGCAGGGGACCAATGTCTGAAAACCACCCCGGGGTAGCAGATGAGCAGAAAGCCGCACGGTGGGAGACCAGGAGCAGCTTCTGAGGGTGCAAATCCGGACCGATCGCTCCCTCTGTGCCCCCACCAGGCCTCGTTATCTCCCAAGGTAACTGCCGAGGCACAGCGCGCAGGACCCGCGGCAGCAGCATCCCACCAGACCCGGCAGCCCAGCACCGACCAGCCGGCCCGGCTTCTCCCGAGCACACTTTTCCTCCGTTCGGCCCGTCCTCCCCGCCTTCAAGGGAGGCGGCGGGGACTTCGCACCCGCGGGAAGGGAGTCACGGGAGGGGAGCGCTGCGCTCCTCCGTGCGCGGCCGCCTCCTGCCCCCAACCCCCCGGGGCAGAGGAGAGCGGAGCGGCGGAGCTGCCCCGGCCGCAGCGGGGCTGGCGGGCAGCCGAGGCGGCGGCAGCCGCTTGGCTCGCAGCCCCCGGCGGGGACCCGGCCCCTTCCCGCGGGGCCANACCCGGCTGTGCTGTGCCCGCAGGCCGGCGGCGATGGAGGAGGGCATGAGCAGCATGCAGCAGAAAGCGGCGGAGCTGGAGCACATGGCCGAGGTCCTGCTCACCGGCGAGCAGCTCCGGTAAGCGGTGCCTTCCCGTCGCTTTGCCGGGGACACGTAGCCGGGGGGTCAGCGGCAGCCCCCCTGAAGGGGAGGGGGAGGGTCTGTCCCCTCGGGCTCTCCCTCGCTCCGGAGCACCTGCCCCGGCTTCCAGCGCGGCCCCGGGCTCCGGCCCCGCTTTCCGCAGCGAGGAGGAGGGGGAGGAGGAGGAGGAGGAAGAGGAGGAGGGGAGGTGAGTCACGATCTCGGGGGGCTTCTGCCCCGGGCACCTTTGCTGCCCTGCGTGGGATAGGAGGCATCTGGGGAAAAGGCTGCTGCATCCCGCAAGGGATCAGGCGGTGCAGAAGGGGAGTCGCATCTTTAAAGGTTAAAAAAACCCCTACAACCAAACAAGGCATAGGCAATAGTGCTTAAGCACTCCAGCGAGAAATAAGCAGAGCGCAGAAAAGCGCTCCTGCACGACCCGAGTGTGGTGCCGGGCAGGGACCCTGCAGAGGTGCTCCTCGTTCCCAGGGCTTGTTTTTCTTTTGCATCAGCTGGTCCCAGCAGATGGAAGGGGATCCCCACTGTCAGTGCCAGCAGTCATTAACACTGCCGTGTGCCTGGAGTTGTGTGCAGCACAGAAACCGTTAACGAAAATGCCTGACTCAGTTAATTTTTAATTTCTGTGATGCATTTAGTGTGCCATCTGTACCCGTACACTACAGAGGAGAAAAAGTAATTTTAAGGCTTTCGGGTTGTTGATGGAACATCTTGTGAGTCACGAAGAAATGTCCTATTATTGTTGTGCGTTCTATGTGTAACTAGAAAAAGATTGTAGGAATATTTTCCCAGTGGTTTTTGCTTGAATTTTCTTTGAACTTCTTGCTCAAATGCCAGATGAACACTGCAAAATTATAGAAATGTTGCTTGATTTGGGAGGTGCCATCATTGCCGCTAGAACAGACACTGACACTGTTACCGGTGGCATCCATATGGTAAGGACCATTGACACCTTGTGATGCACACCAGTGACATCCATGCTGGGGGAGTAAATGTTGCTTTAGCCGTCTGGCTCCAGTACACACCAGTGTCTGCTCCAAGCTTGAGGTTCATCTTCAAAGTAGCCTGAAGTGAAACCTGGGGTGACGGGCTGCACCGGCACACAGGCTCTGCATGGTGGACCTAGTGTGAAGTTGTTCATTCAAGTCCCTGATAAGCATCCTGCCGTTCCTAATTTATCTCACTAGAAGTAAATGTAAAAGCAAAAGCTTTGCAATCTTTACCTAAGGAGAAGACTGAGGAAATTTCAACAAATCTGGGTCCTAGAATCAGCTCATTAGTCTCACAATCAAGGATAGCATTTGTCGTCTTATTTATTAAGGTAATGAAACATGGTGCTATTTTTGGGCAGGATGATCTACAGATACAAAATAATGATTCCCTGTCCTGCAAAGTTGCCTGTAGACATTCCTTTGTAAATCTGTGGAAAGTGGCCTAGATCTCCTTGGACTGTGGTTTCATGAACAACTCAGCCTGCATAATGTCTGGGTACTGCTGAACGGGGAGATCTGCTCTCCCCCGATGCTGTTCCTGCTCCCTGCTCCCGGCTGTGAGGTCCCACCATCTCCCTTCTGCCCACTTGTGTACTTCTTGCACCTTCCTGGCAGTGGATCCAATGTGGCAATCTGGCGGGTAGGTTAGTTTTTTGAGCTGCTGACTGCCCAACCCACAGAAGATAGGTGGTGGGAATATGGAGCCAGGAGCAGGAAGAGGAGGTATGGGAGGAGAAGCGAGATCTCCCATTTTGGCATCAGCGAACTGCTGGGTCAACTGGAACCTTCTTGTGAAACTGCACCCAAAATTGTCTCTCTTTCCCCAATTTTTTATTAGCTTTGTTCTGTTTCTCTGTTGGGATACTCTATGCAAAGGGTTAGTTTTCTGCAGTTTTCCAGACAATAAAAGCCACAAAATATGCGATAGAAAACTGGCCAGTAGACAAGTTTTAGCCAACCCTAGATTTAAAGTTTCCCTTTTCTTGTCCAAGATAAGTGTGTAATTGTTAAGACTAAATGAAAACGTGGAGGGTTTTCAGGATCAAAGACCGGCTATCTCAGCAGCCTTTGGGGCAGGCAAACAGATGATAGCAAACCAGCACACACATGCGCTCAAGGAAACATGCAGTCCTCTATTCTTAGTGATGCTTACAAATGCAAGATAAGCCCTCAGCGGGAGTGATGCAGCCAGACAGGTGATTATGTGTGTATTTGGGTGAAAGTGCATAGGAGCAAGTGTTGCATACTGCAAGATGAACACATAACTTCAGAGTAAAAGTGTAAAATGAAACTGTGAGCATGGTGTTGCTTACACAAAACCAACCAAGTGTAGGTATTTAAAGCGCTCTTGCACTAGACCAAACAGCACATGTCTAAATGCAAATACTTATGAGAGCTACTTGATTTAAATTCCTTACAGAGTTCCTATTGCCTGTCTCACCCCAGCCTCACGCATTGCCTCATAGTCCCCGTTCTTGCGGTCTGCTTGTTGCATGTCTGTCCCTCTCTGGCAGGGACTTCTTCACGCAGCGAGGGCTGAAGTCATCCGAGCAGCGCCTTGGCAAGCCCGGCTTTGCACACTGGCAGTGCCGGCGGTGGGGGTGGAAGCCCTGTGCTCCCTTCCCCTCCCCAGGCAAGTGCACACTGTCTAGGGGAGGGAGAGGAGGAGGCCAAAGAGCTTTTTCCTTCTCCTTGTTTCTGTCCCTCGGTTGCTTGTGATTTCTATTTCTCCTTTGCGAGGTCAGGAGCCTCTGCCTCGGGGTGTGCCATGGCTGCTGACACCCAGAGGACCGGCTGCTGGCACCCGCTGGCTCTGGGCTTGCACCCACCAGCTTTGGTGAGGACTTCTGAAGTTTTGCTCTTGGCGAGCCTTTCAATTGTCAGGCTGACAGCCATGAAACAAAGCTGCAGCTGTCAGCAGTGCGGCACTTCAGGACAGACCCTTTGGCAGCTTCTCCCTGCCGTGCACGAGACTAGGAAGAGCAAGGCGAGAACTGCGATGGGCACGATCCGGCTGTGGGCTCTCCAGGCACCGATGGCCCTGCAAGGACAAACTGCTGGGGCTCTGGCTGCCTGGCAGCTCCAGCCACCCAAAAACTCAGCTCTTCCCTCTGTTCTGCTGCAGTTTCAGAGACCCTATACCTGTTCAGTGGTGAACATCCTCTTTCCTTTGAGGATGGCTGCAACAGAGCTGCCCTTAAAAGGCTCTATAAGTTACAAGGGATGAGTATGGACCTGTCTCCTGAGGAAACTGAGCTGTGCTCGAGAGGATCACGGGGTCTTCAGCTTCCTCAGGACTGGGAGAGCCCTTCGCAGCCTCCACCCCGCTACGTCCCACCCTGCAAACCCCTTCCCAGGGACAGCCCTGGGGACATGAATGTCCCTGAGCTTCCTTGGTCTGGCTGGCTGTGCCTGAAGGAAGGTGTCACAGCCTTAGTGCTTTGGATAGTCATCGCTGGAAGCATAATAACGGGAACATATAATGGCACTACTTAAGTCGATAAGAATTTTATCAGAAGCAGAGCAATTCCAAGCTCATTTCCCTCCTGGTCAAAGGCAACAGGTTGTGCCCGTTTCAGCACTGTTTGGCAGAAGGATTAAAGTATCTCTCTCTGGGTTTGAGCATTAACTTAGAGCTGATCTTGCCTCTGGCAGCCTAGAGCAGTTTCAATGGGCATGTTTTGATACACTTGCTGGCTGCCTGTCTTGCAAGCCAGGGGTGTCTGAAATCCTTCTTGTCTGCTAATTGCTCCTCGATGCCAGATCGTCACTGAAACCTGGTATGTATTCCAAGAGTCCCTCATTTCTTGCATAAAATGCTCCTAGTCATTCAGGGTGTCTTCAGGCTTCAGTTGACCAACAGCAATATTAAAAGACCACCTTTTCTTTTTTTTTTTTTTTTAAATCGGAAATTGCCATGGTATGTATGGTGCAGTTCTCTGTAGTGGGTGTAAGTTGAATGACATTTAATGTCTCTTAATGTCTTAATGACTTTTGGATACCTCTCTCTCACTGGCCTTTAGAAGAAGCAACACCTTTCCCAATTCTCACTTCTGTTAAATAGTTGAGTAAATAATTAGGAAACTTGGTAGATGAGCCAATGATTTTGATAGAATAGTTCTTATAATTCAGCATCTTCTTGCTTTCTTTCTGCTTGGGGAAATATGAAGCATGTTTCTTAGAGATTTTTCTTTCTTTGGGAAGAGACAATGTGCAAGACATGGTTCAAGAGAAATTTGTTTGCCTTTTTGTCAGAGTTTGTATATGAGTTTCATCTTACAAAAGAGGTTTTACATGGTAATCAGATATGTATTTTGAAGCTGCAGGACAAGTCAAAACCAGTTTTCCCTGGTTTTCCAAAGATCTCACTTCAGGAAGATTATCACTTTAAGAAAACTTCTTAACATATTGGAGTGCATAACTTTCAGAGTCATTAACTTCTGAAGGATGATAGCACCATAAATTTTTTTCCTATTCTGAGCCATAAATAGTCAACCTTTTCCACGGTGGTGGGTTCAAAAGTTCATTGGCACTCGAAGGTGCAAAGAACCCAGGGTACATAACAATAGCAATTTAAATGTAATCAAGACAGCCTTAGCATTAATATATTGCTATAATGTAGATATATATTAACCACAGAGTTACATAATTTATTAAATGCTATCACTATGTTTGAAACTGTCTTAACACTTTAGAGATGCACTAGTATGACTGTGTAAACTTATACACTGAAAGGAACATAAGGATTTAAGATATAAATTGTCTAGAGGTCACTGCCTCTCAAGTCAGGTCCTGACTGGTCTTCAGGTATTGAACAAACCTATATCCCATTTTTAGAGACAGAATTCATTAAGATGAGACTTTGTGATCTGCCTAAGCCAATCCAATATTCTACTTCCACCTAAAGGGCTGACGTGCTGCTTTTCCACCCCCTGCCCCTTGTTCTTGCAACCTCCTAGTTCTCCACCAGTGGTTGCCCTTAGCCAAGAGCTACTGATTGGGCTCAAAACTAACCCTGAAGAAAGAGTTTTCAGTCGCCTCACTTGAGAAGACGCTTGTCTGCTGACTTCTTCAGGGATAGGACACAGGAAATTGTATCATCAGATCTTTGTGGAACAGAGTGCTCCAGAACTCTGTCCCAAGAATTTCACTTTCATTAATTTGTTTTCCAAAATCAAGCAACTAAAAATTTGGCAATCTTCTCTGTGAAGTTCCACCAGAGTAATACACTGAAAGAAAAGGTTTGAAAGTGAAGGTTGGTACAGCTGCAAAATTAAGTGCTCTGAAATCAAGAAATTGCCCACTAACTCTACCCTATCACAACACTTTCAATTATATAGTTTAATTAATATAAATTATTTTACTCTTATAAAAAGCATGTGTTTCTCAAATTTATATGTTCAGTTTTTTAGAATCTGTCATACCTGATGCACCTTCTCATGTGTTTCAATCTTGCCCGTTCGTACTAATTTTAATGACATCAAGTCCCATATGTGTATCTATGCATGTATGCATGCGTAGATACATATATATATATATGTGTGTGTGTATGTCTATGTGTATATATGATTCCTGGGCCAGGAATCTCCATTTGTGGGTATTCAACATTTCTAGAAATCAAGAGGTAAGGCTTTTGTTTGCTCAGTTCTTTCCTTTAAGCTCTGCCTTTTCATAATTCAGTCGTTCCCGTCAGCAGCTTTCCTCAAGCACAACTCAGAGATCAAGTAGTTAACAACACGTGTGCAAATAGCGATCGCTCTTTCGCTATGTACACAAGAAGGCGGATGTTGTATGAGTGGTTTGTGCTGTATATTTTATGTATTCCATTCCAGATGGAGTCAATCATTAACTTTTGTCTCAGGTTAGCAGAGATCAGCAGGCAAGCAAAGGATCCTGGATGTATGTAGCATGTGCAAGAATATTTTTTATTTATTTTACGTTAGAGGATCTGAACTGGTGAAGGAAACTGTTTTGATGTTGATGCTCATGCAGGGAAGGCAGAATTAATGTTCCAAAAATAATCTAGCTTTGCATTTACTGCACGATCCCTGCTGCTGCGGGGGCAGTGGCCATAGGCTGGCACCATGACAGAGAAGTCCTCCTATCACTTGTCATTATTATTTACTATTTGTGTAGCGATAACGCCTAGGAATTTGAGCTATTTGTCAAGTCCCAGCAGGGGTAGGCACTGTAAGCTCTGAAGAAAAATAAAGTCCATGCAACACAAATCTTGGCTGCAACTGGTAGCGGTTTCTTGCAGCAGTAGTGGGCTCTGGCTGGTGAGGGAAGGTATGTGTGAAGCCACCAAAGGTGGGGAACCAAAGTGGGACTCTGTCAGGATTGGGATTTCTGGTTTGGGAGGTCAGACACCGAGCCCAAGGGTGGCATCCTGAAAGCACGAAGAAAAATACCTCCCAAGTGTGGAGATGCAGAGGTGATAGTGTGTGTGCCGGGATGGGTGGGGAGCTCTGGGTAGCGTGTGCAGGAAGGGATCTGCTCTTTTCTCCCTCCAAAGTCACATCTGTAGAGTGAGAGACCAGACTGAAGCCAGGAGGGGGCTCATCCAGCTTTCATTGTTGGCTAAATGGACAAGGACTAGGGAAGAATCAGTGCATCTCATTTCAATTGAGGTATTTCTTGGATCTGTAGATCTCAGTACTTTTTGAAGTGTAAAACTTAAAGAATTTCAGTGTTTTCTGTAATGTAAAACTTGAGAAAGTGAAGGATATTGTCACAGCAGCAAACATTAGCCTCTCCGCAGTCCAGCTAAGTTCCTGATGTAGACTTCTTCATCCCCACCGCTAAGTGTCCAGGCACCCAGCACTGGCTTGGATGGTAGCTCTTAGCTTAGGGTCTGCTCTCAGAAACACACATTCCCTCCTGAGGCTGGGCCCTTCTACCTTTTTTTGGCACTTATTCTGCTTTTTTTTTTTTTGGTAACCCTTGCACTGTGGTTGTGTTAACTCTTTTGCCTCTTTCTTCCTGGCAGAGCAGGCTTGTGTGAGTCCTTTCGCTAACTGAAAGCAGCTTTTTTTTGGCCCGTGCTCAAGGCCAGGGTTGAATAGAGTCATCTCCTGAAAATAAACTTTTGTGGGAAGAGATTAAGCTGATGAACTGGAAAAGGGGACGAAAGGCTGGGTAAGAAACAAGAGCTAATCAGGTTTGGTTCGTGTACCTGGTCCCTGAAGAAAAACTGCATCGAGACTCTAAAGATTAATAAAGACAGAAACTGTGAAACTTCAGGTCTCGGCAGAACCACTGGCATTCCTCGAGTGAAGGATGTGCTTCACATGTTAATAATGGGTTGTTGGTTTGTTTTGTGTTTTTTTTTTTAAGCAAGAGCAGGACATATAAACCATATATTCTAAACAATTTTAATGTCTAAACAACTGGAAGTAAATACAGCTTAAACGTATTTGCACACAGGCTCACAAGGATCCTTGGTTACACTGATTTGACCAAGAGCATTAGTATTATAACAGAATGGAGAGACAGATTTACAAAGGCAGCTTACCTCCACCAGCTAGCAGAAGGAAAGCTGAGAACAGATTTTTAATCAATTTCATAAATATCAGTAACAGTCATGACTTCAAATTTTTTAGATTTTTTTTTTAAACTGTTTGGAGATTTGACCTTTCCCTTGAATCCCACATGTTTCTTGTGACCTTAAGGAGAAATGACTGTATTATGAATACGCTTTTGTTCCTTGCAGCAGAAATAATAAAAATGATCTCTGAGTTAAAGAAAAATAAAATATTTAAACCTACACTGCCAGGAGAGTGCTAGGTAGCAGGAGTGGAAGTAAAATAATGTGCAGTCTTGCTCCTTTATTTTTTGAAAACTCTGGAGCGTTTTGTTGCATGGAGCATGGACAAAGGGAAAAGATAACCCACAGACTGTGTCAGGGGCTCGCTCAGACTCTAGAGAAACCTGCGAAGCCGAAGGAGCCCCTGAGGCAGCAGTCATCGGCAGGTCTGCTGCTTCTCTTACGTCTGTTTCCCTGTTCCTCGGCCGGGCTCTTCGTCGTGGTAGAGCTCCACAGGGAGCCGGGTTCGCCCGGAGCTGACGGTTTGGATGGCTACGGCCTGGAGCAGTACTGCCGCTGAGAGCAGTGGTGCTCTCGGTCTTGCACCCACCCTGGGGTAGGTGTTTCTGCCTCCTGGTTCCCTCCTCTGTGCTTCCCCTCCTTCGCCCTGGCTTGCACATCTCTGGGTCATCACCCGACGGTGACCTTGCACTGGGGGAGGGATCAGCAGGGCTTTTGGATGGCTGGTGTTTCAGTTGGGTCAGTTTTACAAACTGATTTACCGCATGACCACATGAAAGCTTTCTCTGAAGAAGTACAGGAGGAGAAATGGGTGCTGACCTCCCCTCTCACTGAACTGCAGTTTAAGGCTGTGGTTTTCTGATACAGCGGATCTAACTGCAAGCTGCAACTGCCCCGCTCTTATCGCTTCCCTTGCACTTCGCACGCGTGTTTGTCTGCGGCCAGAAGTTCAGGGAACTAAAGCAGCTGAAGTCAAATAAGAAAAACTTAGCTTTCTAAACAGGCTCAGCGTGAGGTCAGACCGGTGCCAGCACCGGGGTGAGGGAGCAGCAGAAACGCGTGGTCAAGGACGGAGGGAGGGAGCGGTGGCAGCAGCCACTGCTGGGCTGGCTTGACCACCTCCTCAAGTGCTGAATTTGCCTAAACTCGGTGTGGGTCAAACATTTGCTGGATTCCCATTAAAAAACTTTGGAGTCCAGTAGAAGACAGACTGTAAAAAACATGTTGAGTTTAAATGCCTCATGCACGTGTGTTAGGAGCAGAAACTGTGTTTGCAATTTGTCTGGATTATTTCCCTTTCAAGGTTTTTACCTTTACTTCTGCACTCTTCTCAGGGTATTGTGCATGAATAGAGGCAAATATTGACATTTCATATGTTTTGAAATTTGTACTATGTAACTGTATGACCAGGGCATCACAGTGCTACCGATGTGACAGCACTACTTCAGAATGGAACCCTCTACCTTAATTATCAGCCCTATATTTTTACAGTCTGTGTAGTTTGCTTCTTAACAGTGCCTCAATCCAGTAAATGTATTCAGATCTCAAAGGTGCATTTACAAATAATTAAAAAATATGCCTGATTGGGCTTGCTAATTCAGAGCAACTACAGAAGCTGGTTTTCACATAACAAGGCCATAATTCTCCATTTCCTTGCAATCGTGTGGGTGATTACATGGGCTACCACAGTTGTGTCACAGGGATTTGCAGGCAGATGAGAGTTTTCTGGTTTCTGTGGAGAACCAGGGGACTGTAGGTTATGCTGTGTGGTTTACAGCGGCATTGAGCCGATGTGTCTAGCTGCTGCTGCAGAAAAGGACAGCCCCAACTCCCCTGGACCAGGGCCTCTGCTACCTGGCCTAGTGCACCTGCACTGGTGCGTGTCCGATCCCATGACGAGCGGCCTGGGGAGCTC
Source organism: Aramus guarauna (assembly GCA_013400195.1). Taxonomy (NCBI): domain Eukaryota; kingdom Metazoa; phylum Chordata; class Aves; order Gruiformes; family Aramidae; genus Aramus; species Aramus guarauna. The sequence goes on along the minus strand of VXBL01006968.1, from coordinate 500,134 downwards.
ACCCAGGTTACCGTTGTGTCAAACTAGCACTGATGACAGTGCAAGGGATAAGGTCAGCTGCCTGGAGTCAGGGTTGAGGAGCTCCACAGATCCCCCTTTTACTGGGGGACCCCACAGTGAGATTGTCTTCTTGTGGTGTCAAACCTTGATGTCAAAGTACAGCTGTACCAGCTCAGGAGCCCCTTCTCACCCCTTTCATCCATTCTTCCCCTGCCCAACACCTGCTTAGGTGTCAAGTTTTTGGTAGAGATCATAGCAATGCTGGGCAGAATTTGGGGGACTACACCCAGACAGCGTTGTGGCGGTTTGGGGGAGGGGGCCTCCTGTGTAGTAAGGCAGCAAGCACAAAGATGCTTGCTTGAAGACTTAAAACTGAATGGCAAAACTGGAACTAAATGGCCAGTCAGAGCAAAAGCCAACAGACAATAATAGCAAAGGTGGGAGCTTGAAAGTGAAGATAAACACGGTAACATTGGTTTTGCTGTGACAGAAGAGGAGGCAGCAGACAGAATCAGGCAGATGGGCAGTGTGATTGCAATCAAGAGCTGTGAAAACTATCTTTCCAAGAGCATTACAGCTAGATAAGAGCCAGGCAAGATGATGTTTGTCAAGGACAGTACATAGAAGAAGCCTTGAGTTATAAGATAATAGGAAAGGAGAACTTGGAATAGAATTTGAACTTTGTGAGGGAGAGGTACAGCTGCCCTGGAGGTGCATTGCATGAGGAATCTGCAGAGACCAAAGTTCTGCTGATAAGCAGCACTAACACTACCATATTTATCCTTTATGGATATTACAGAATCATAGAATCATGGAACGGTTTGGGTTGGAAGGGACCTCAAAGATTACCTAGTTCCAACCCCCCTGCCATGGGCAGGGACACTCTCCACTAGACCAGGTTGCCCAAAGCCCCATCCAACCTGGCCTTGAACACTTCCAGGGAGGGGGCATCCACAACTTCTCTGGGCAACCTGTGCTAGTGCCTCACCACCCTCACAGGGAAGAATTTTTTCTTTGTATCTAATCTAAATCTGCCCTCCTTCAGCTTAAACCCCTTACTCTTTGTCCTATCACTCCATGCCCTTGTAAACAGTCCCTCTCCAGCTTTCTTGTAGGCCCCCCTTTGGGTACTGTAAGGCTGCTATAAGGTCTGCCCAGAACCTTCTCTTCTCCAGGCTGAACAACCCCAACTCTCATTTGGGAATACTCTCCCACCCCCCCAGTAACACAGCCGCCATCTAGCACAGTGGCCTTTGGCTTGGAGTTGTGGAGGTTTATGTGGGTTTATTTCATTGCTTCTCTCACTAAGGGCCATTGCCAAAATGGGTATATTGCCGTAATGTTTCCATTAGTGTTTAGCTGAACTGTTGTACAATCCGCTGGCTCTGTGTTTGCATCACTTTCCTGCATATTGGGCCAAATGAGTTTATTGGCAGGAGTTAAAAAGAAGCGTTCGTATGTTGTATCCGTTGCTTTTCACATTGTTACTTGTGTCTTCAAAGCGTTGGGGCTGCTTAAAGCAAGCCTGCATATTCCTTTGTGTTTTCTGAAGCCATTCTCAGCTCTGATCTAACAGGCATACCAAATGCAAGGCATAATTGCATTATGGTTTGTAAAAACAACGATTTTTAATTTAATTCCAATGAGTATTGCAGAATATTCACAAGAAGCTGAAGCTGTGAGTGCTTGTCTGAGGAATCAGAGACCAGCAGTTACACTTGGGCTCTTTGGGAGGAGGATCTGACCAGCACGTGGACAACACGTCACTCAAAGTTAGGATTGCAAATAATGGAACTGACTTCTGAAAGGATATTAGCCAAGCGTTATTTATAGCACTGATTGTCAGCGGTAGAAGAATTTCCTTTCATTTTTTGCAGAAAGGATCCTTCTTTTGATAATCACACATCCTTTTCTGTAGTAGCATATAATTGTATAGCTTAGAAATCAGGGTGATATAATAGAAACCTGTTAATTGTTTCCTGATGCTCAGGATGTAATTAACTTATACTTTCTTCTAGCTGAAATTCATTTCTTTTCAGCAAGATGTAGAAAGAGAAACTCCTAGCTTAAACTGCTATTTCGCTGCTTGGTCAGTGCACACAAAGGGAGATTGTGATGTGAAGAAGCTCGAAGTGGCATTATCATGTACCAATCCAAAAAGAGATAGTACAAACACCATTTTGAGAATTATTTGGGGTGAGAAGACTTGTCATGGACTATTAAAGTATTTTCAAAACTCTAGCATTTGGACAAACTCAGACCTTTCAAGTCTTTTGGGAAACGACAGAAATAGATGAGGTTAAATTAATAAGTAGATCTCTGTGACAAAAAAAACCCAGCTCCATAACAGGAGCAATTGCTATCATAATGCTGCTTGTCTAATTAGACAAAGCAATGAAAGTGAGTTCTTAAAAGCTCACTGAACAAAAAAAGCAAAGCAAGGTTTATTAAAAGCTTATTATCTTAACCTTAATTTACTCAAAATTATGCAATTATCTGAAATAGACAGCAAAAAGGTGTCTTCCTACAAGAAGTGCATTGACACACTGGAGCAGGCCCCGAGGAGGGCTGGCTTTCAGGGTGGGTTGGGCTGGAGCATATGATGTATGAGGAGACGCTGAGGGCTGGGTCTGCTCATCCTGGAGAAGAGAAGGCTCAGGGAGATCTTACTGCTGGAAGGTGCAGGGAAACAGGGAGAGAGTCTTCTCCAAGGTGCACAGGGATAGGACAAGAGGCAGTAGGCAAAATTTGCAAGGGAATTTCTAATGTTTGGAAAGAATTATTCACTGTGAGAGTAAGGAGGTCCAGAGGTCCATTCTAATCTGAATTACTCTGTAGTTCATGAAGGCATAGTGTGATGTCTTTAAGCTGTGGTAGCTGATATGATGAGCATTTTGTTACTGGCTGGTAACCAGAGATTATTATCCACTCTGTTGCACTGGTAGGAGGGATTGTGAGAATACTTCCTAGCCTACTTTGGTGCAAAATCAGCTGGGGTAGTTTGTACAACAAATGTGGTGGTTGACAGTACCACTGCTTTCACAATGTCCAGCTTTTCAAGCAAATTTAAGGATGACAAATCTATCCATTTCCAAATGACTGCCCAAGAACTTGTGAAATCTCTCAGTTTCAACTAAGATTTTTATGAAGATGTGAAGGTGAGAACCTGGTTTCCTTGACCACGCTGCCTTAACTCAGATCAGCATTTTAGAATTATAGAATCACAGAATGATTTGGGTTGGAAGGGATCTCAAAGATCATCTAGTTCCAACCCCCCTGCCATGGGCAGGGACACCCTCCACTAGACCAGGTTGGCCAAAGCCCCATCCAACCTGGCCTTCAACACTTCCAGGGAGGGGACATCCACAATTTCTCTGGGCAGCCTGTTCCAGTGTCTCACCACTCTCACAGTAAAGAATTTATTTCTAACATCTAATCTAAATCTACCTTCTTTTAGTTTAAACCCATTACTCCTTGCCCTATCACTACACTCCCTGATAAACAGTGCCTCACCATCTTTCCTGTAGGTCCCTTCAGGTACGGGAAGGTTGCAATTAGGTCTCCCCAGAACCTTCTCTTCTCCAGGTTGAACAACTCCAACTCTCTCAGCCTGTCCTCATAAGAGAGGTGCTCCAGCCCTCTGATCAACTTCGTGGCCCTCCTCTTTTACCCCAGATCATATGAGATTCATGAGATGCCATCACAACTCTTCCCCCTACCAAGAGAGCTTTTCAAGGTGTCTGTGAGGTTATCTGTAGATCCATTTCTTAAGAACTTGCGAACAGAAACCAAAGCGCACATACGTAGGACATACTGGTTTTATATCAGTCCTCGAAGGATGAGAATAGAGAAAAGATTGGGGGCAGTGTACCGAATAATACATGCTGGAAGGCCAGGAGATCACATTAGTGCCAGAAATCCTGCTGGCTATGTCATGTTGGCATTGCAAGAGGAACAGTAATCTCAGGGCAAACCACCTGCTCCTCCATTCACATTGCCTGCATGACGATACACCAAATGGATCGAGTGCTCTCAGATCCTCTCACACTGTGCACAAAGGGCCCAGTTTGGGAGTTTTATTTGTGTGCATAAATTCCTGGTTTTCCATAGACCCACAGCTCCAGCTTTGCTTGTGGAAAGTGGATTTTCAGTCCCACGTTGAGGGAAGGTATTGGAACTGTTAACACTGTCTTTCCTTGGAGGGGCATATCTCATCCGATAATCCATCTGGAAGGCTGCCTTTACAGATGTGATCAAAGACATGATTAAATCAGGCATGTGCCCAACCATTATCCCACCTTTTTGAAAATAGTAGTATTTCTTTCAACACACTCAAAGCAATGAGATTTATTGCTTTCTCTGTGTGCCGTTGTGCTTTATCACATTGCTGCAAGACCTAGATCCTTTAAAAATATTTAATAATGGGGGAAAATCCAATCATTTTAGGTTTCCATAAAGTGATGTTTTTTCCAAGTGCTGTACTTTGAGCCTACTGTAATGAATCAAACAGTGGTGGTTGAAAGATAATTGCTTGCACTCACTTTGTTTGGCTGCAGAGGGGCTAGAGCTGCTCCAAACTAATATATTAAGAACTTCATATGACTTATTTTGGTTAAATGTGTAAATCAACACCAGCTGAAACAGTGTATCCTACATAATTTCACATGAAATGTGTTTGTACTCTGTGTTGATTTCTTTTCTGATGAATATGGAACATCTGAGTTTATATGAGGCCAGTAACAACGGTACTCTTGGGAAACACATTACTGGGGCAAAGGAGGAAGAAAAAAGAATTGCGCAAACTGTTTAGGAGAAGTACAATAAACATGGAGAGAAGAATTTATTTAAACATACAGTGGCTAAGGAAAGGTTCCAGTGGACTGCAAATTGAGACATTTTGCTTGCAGATTGTACGCAGCACATATTTTCAGGTAAAATATCAGTATTCCACCTCAGAAAATGATACACCTGTGCAAGAAGGCTCAGAAAGGTGTTGGCCACTTGAGCAATGATTTCATGTCTTCAGTGGCCACAGATCTTTTGCAGTTTCAGTGGTTCACATATGCACAGCCTACCTACATATAGACTGAAGTCTTGTATAGTTCAGCATTCAGAAGGCTCATTGTAGTTACGTTCAAATTAAGACCTCATTGGCAGTGTTTGTATTGTGCTTTGATAGCCAGGGCAAGCAATGGACTAAACCTTGTCATGCCCTTTAGCATTTCTCCATGTGTCTGGGTACTTACAACAAAAAGTGCCTCTGGTCCATCTGCCCAGCTGTGGTCGTTGACACCATCTGAGGACCAACCATACCCAGGCTCCTGCAGATCCTACCTTTCCTGAGGACAGGTGATGTCAAGGCTCATCTTCAGTAACTGAATTGATTTAGGATTAACACAGTGTTGGGCCATTTACACCAATGATAGGTGAATATCTGAGTCTGTAAAGGCACAGTGCAGGCCTAACCTCTCACCTCCGCTTGTCCTGTTGCCCATCTAAAGCCTACCCCTACCTGTTTGTGCGACATGTGCTTTGGGTTCAAGTCCAGGCCTGACCCAAGAGTTTGGAGTATGCTGTAAACATAACCATATTGTTGCAATCTAAGTCTACCAACATTTAACTGAGGCTGATAACATATGTAAAGCCGTTACTTGGGGAATAAGGGTCAGAGTGCATGTTCTGATTTATTAAAGAGGTAAGAAGTCTTAGTTTGATTTTCTTGTCAGAGCACATAAATACCTGTTTACTGAGCTTTCTGCATGTGTGGAGAGAGAATTTTGCCTAAAATGAGAAATGGCAAACACATGGCCCAACAGTGGGAGCAAGCTGTTCAGTAGAGCTGCAGAACTTCTCTGGGATCCTTATTGATTTACTTATTCTTTTAAAGGAAAAATTCCATTTATTCTTAAGAGCAGAGGAAGAATGCTTCTGTAATATTTATCTTTTCAAAGCTCATCTACTTTTGAACATTTAACAAGGCCTAATCAAACAAGACAAGATCCTTGATAGCATCCTGACAGAAGGAACTATTCACAAAGAGTGCTTATGCAGCAGCTGTGTATTTGTTCAAATCATGTATCAGAAAAATGCTGACCTCATCCAAAAAAACCATCCCCAGGCTAGATTTTTGCAAAAGTAAAATCCTTTAAATAGAATTAGTCTTTAACAAGGACTTTTATTAATACATTTTCCTTAAAGTTCTTCATTAGCCTGCCAGAATGCAGTGAGTAACTTCATGCCATTGAGTAATCCCCTTAAATTCATAGACCATAATTCTTCATGTTATGTGTTTGTATGATCTAGATAAAGAAAGAGATTTAAAGCAGATTGGATGGTTCTTTATCATTAAAATATTTGTGTCAGAGAGCAATCCACTCTGTGCTTAAAGAATGAATACAGTAGTGTTATGTTGCAGAATTGTTGAGTAAAATCATTGTTATCATTTGGTATAGATGCATTTGGAACTCATTCAGTGTAGTTTGGGGCAATCAATAGCTTTCTGAGACATATTTCATTTTTTCTCTGTAGTTCATAGAATCATAGAATCTTTTGGGTTGGAAGGGACCTTAAAGATCTTCTAGTTCCAGCCCCCTGCCATGGGCAGGGACACTCTCCACTAGATCACGTTGCCCAAAGCCCCATCCAACCTGGTCTTCAACACTTACAGGGATGAGGCATCCACAGCTTCTCGGGGCAACCTGTGCCAGTGCCTCACCACCCTCACAGGGAAGAATTTCTTCCTAATATCTAGTCTAAATCTGCCCTCCTTCAGCTTAAACCCATTACTCCTTGTCCTGTCACTCCATGCCCTTGTAAACACTCCCTCTGCAGATTTCTTCTAGGCCCCCTTTAGGTACTGGAAGGCTGTTATAAGGTCTCCCTGGAGCCTTCTCGTCTCCAGGCTGAACAATCCCAACTCTCTCAGCCTGTCTTTGTAGGAGAGGTGCTCCAGCCCTCTGAGCATCTTCATGGCCCTCCTTTGGACTCGTTCCAACAGCTCCATGTCCTTCTTATGTTGGGGGAGAAGATGATGGTGATTCATTTCTACTTTTGCATTTGGCACTCGCGGTGAAACCTTATTGGAAGTTACAGATTTCTCTTTAAGAAAAACATATATAAATGAGCAGAATGTTAATTAGGTTTATACTGATTTGTTGCCTCCAGCTGGCTGTGAAGGTCTTATATTTTACACTCAAAGCAATGTTTTTCTTAAGCAAACATGACAACTTAAGGGAACTGAAAAAGGCTGTATAACATGAGTCTATTTAGATTTCTATCCTATTTTGATTATTTACTTTAATAATTACTTACTCTATATTATTTCTTTAAAAAAAAAAAATCATATGCCACTATATAAAATTAGACAAATTCCAGTCTTGAAAAGACCAGGGTCACTATGACTGTATAGTCAGGTTCTTCGTAGTAGCTTCACAAGATCTCAGTTGAGGGGATGGAAGGCTTCTACAAACGTGGTGATTTGGGTCTCAGTGGGATGAGTGAGTGTTGCACATGGAGGCCAGAAAGCCAACTGAGTACAGACATGTAGAGACTTCACCTAAGGGTAAAATGCAGAGTTGGGCCATGGAGCTGGCAGAGGGATCCTCTGCCATTGCAGCTCCTCCTGGCTTCTACGCTTTGATTTAACAAGGAAGCAGACCAGACCCTTGGCCTCTCTGCATGCTGCTGCTAGCTCTCTGATGGGGTTTCCTCACAGCAATTCCCCAGCCATTTTTTGACACAGTTGTATGTCACAAAGGTTGTAGGATTTCCCTCAGACTTTGGAGGAAAACATGCCACTAGTTTGGTGTTGATTGTACAAGAGGCCAGTTAAATACTTGTCCCTCCAGTCAGCCACATAAGGACTATTGTATGCTTGCATAGTTAAAATGGAAAACATCTAATACCCGGTTGCAAAATCAAGGAAGCATGCTCACAAATGTGGACGTCTTTCATCATACTTACAGCTCCTGTGCTTTGGCAAGCACATGAAGAATGTCTGTCTATCTGCATACCCACTTTTACTAAAAGCCTTAATGTAAACAGAAAATGTCTTAATACAGGCAGCACTTGAACTTTTGTTTTTTGCAGCTGACATGAAACAGGACTGTGAAAAGTGTATGAGCCCTGGCATAGTGCGTTCCAAGGCCAGCCTCTGATAGTCCTCCTCTCTGTAGTATTCCCAAGGCTATTTGTAGAAATCAGTTTAAGTCATGTAATTGTAAAATACAGGAGAGGAAGGTCTTCTGCAGAATACTGTATAACACATGATTCTTTGGCATATTTATCATAAGTAAGTTCTTGCCTCAAGTAACAATTAGAAAATTTTGTTCCAAACTTTGTCTGATTTTTACCGTAGGATCATTCAGCGTGACTTAAATAGTTTTTCTGGCACTCTGCTTTTAACTTGGATTACAGACAACAATTACATTCCTCTCAGTTTTTTTAAAAGCTAAAGCTTGACTCCCGAGCCAGTATCTTTTTCCCTCTGCTCATGAGACAGGCTCATCATTTCTCACACCAGTGTAGTGTGCTGCTTCATTGTGTTTCTTTGAGTTTATTGTTCTTGAATGAGGATGGCATGAACAATACACAGTATTATGATGATGTCCTGTAGTATCATATACAATGACATGAACAGCTGGATTTCCCCTCATTTCTAGAAACATCTCAGTTAGTACAACCTAAGATTGCCTTTGGGTTTTGTGTGGTCTCAGCCTGTGGGTAGCCTGTAATCAGTGAAAGTTTAGCTACTGCAGATTCAGTTATTTCTTACTCTCTGTTGCTTTCAGCCTCCAAGTTCCCAGTTTTCAGCAGAGCATTTTGTTGCTAATGCTGACTTTGCACTTTACAGTCTTACCTGTTCCTCCATTTCCATTTTTGTACTGAGAAGGTCATCCACTAACAATTTAATCACCTCTCAGTGATCCAGTCAAATGGATCATTACTTTCAGTGTTTAAAAATTTGCATCAGTTCCAATTTTATTTTATAGTTTAGTGGTCAACCACTGGATTTCAATAGACTTCTGGAAGACAGTGGAACGAACTCCCTTGAATCATGTCTTCTGTCAGTGCAACATCCTGCATATTGCAGTATTGCCAGCCGCAGGAGGTTAAAAAAAGCATGCATCAGTGCCAAAATATGTTAAGTTTTCTTTTATTTAAAGACATTCAATAAAGAGTGCCTTTTCTAGTCAGTATTTTTTCACTTACTGCTTTCACAGCTTCCTTCAAAATCAAAAGAAAGCTCAGTAATGCAGTTATACTAAACATGAAAAAAAGGAAGCTATTTATTTAGAATGGGAACAGATAAACAAAGTGTATATTGAAAGGGTATTGCATCTATACTCATTTTAAGATGAACCTACCTATTTGTTGGAAGTGAGTAAAAAGTCTCAAATCATAGCCCTAATATAAAATTCTGTTTGTTAACAATAGTGCATAGCACTAAGTATTTTATTAGTCATTTTATTACCTGCCAGGTACTGGCTATCTGTGCTTAATAACGCTCATGATTACACAGCACCGTAATTGGTAAAGAGTTTTGTGTACAGATGGAAAACAATTGCTGAAAGCAATTGAGATATTGCTGCAGTATGACGTATTATTAAGGATGAAGGCAGAAATCTTTTTTCTTGCTTTCAGCAGGGTTGCCAAGGATCGCTGAAAGGAGTGCAAACAGTTGGTGCCCCTCTGAGGAGCATAACATATTGGAGAGAAGCTCTCCTGCAGGTCTGCAGTCCGCAGGTTGAGAGCAGCCATGCCTGGAAGGACTGTGAGATCAGGGGTTACCCAACGCCGTAAAAAGTCTCAGCAAAACCATTTGTCGCTCATTGACAGGGTGGGAGAAATATCGCAGCTGCACGTGAGATAAGGCGCTTGGCTAATTTCAGTTCTCCCATGGATTTCTTGAGTTCCCTCTGGCAGATGATGACACTTTTTAGTGTTCGCAGTGCCAAGCTGTTCAGTACTTTCTGGGTGTTACGGGTCTGCTCTTCCCCAGATGCGCTGGGAGATGGGTGGGTGGAAAAACCTCCTCGTTTCTCAGGAGGTCTGAAACCTGCTGCACGCAGCGCAAGAGCCTAGCAAGGTTGTACTCAGCTTTTCCCTGTGGGTAAGTGTAAAAGACGTCAGCCTGGGTGCACAAGGGACCTCAGCCTGTAGGTTTTTTTTGGGTCCCCTACCCCCCTGGGATGTAACATGCATCCAAGAGAGCGGTTGTCACGCAGCAGGGCTTTCCGGCACCCACAGCCCCTTGTGTCCTTGCTGCAGCCCCTCTTGACTCCAGTGACGGAGACCTGCAGTCCAGCACCCTACTCCCCAGTTCCCGGGCCGTGTCCTGAACGGCAGTGCTAGCAGGAATAGCTGCAGCGGTAGGGCTTGGGCTGTTTGACCTGCATTTGCCCCGGTTAGTCCATCCAGCATGTCAAAGGAACATCCACCTCTCCCAGCCGTGTTACTGAGATAACAGGTCTGCATGCCCTACCACAAATTTCATTGATTTTCACTGGCCTCCCATGAGACCTGCACTGCTCCTTCCTCAGTTTTCTATCCATAAAATACTTTATTGAGAGTGATTTTCAGCATAAGTCCACAAGAGTTGGTGAGGCTTTGGCTACTGTGTTAATCCAGTCAAGGGGTGTCTATGACATCCTATTGTCCTATGGTTTCTGGTCTGCACTTTGAAATTTTGGTGGTTTATGTTAGAAGTCTTCAGTTTATATTTGGGAAGACATCCCTGAGAAAATTAGTCCCCACAGTACTTATTGATTTATTAACCCTAAGAATACCCTTGCAATGGAGACACAGAAAAATAATGTGAATAGAATCTAGTTGATGGACATAAGCAAAGGTGTTTTTTTTCTTCAGTGAACAGTACCTCGGTTCTTTTGGGGATACTACCACATAGTAGTATCACATAGACCTTGACCTGCATGCATTCATCCCACGTGTGCTCATCCATGCAGGAGGGAGAAGCACAGTTACGTTTGACTTCCCTGTAGAGGAGGAGAACTGTGAGTTCCTGAGTTCTGGCAGCCTCAGCCCAGAAGGCAAGTGGCCGGAGCGAGACAAGCCGACTTCCACTTTCCTTATGACTAGGGGCAGGTGAAATAATAACTTGCCTGCATTTTGTGGTTTTGTCTTTGCAAAACCCAATTTTGTGCTTTCCGGTGAGACACAAGCTCTCAAGGTTCAAGTGCACAGGCAGCTGGAAGGATTATTTGTATTTGTACACATTTGGATTAAAAGTGAAATGAAGGTGAAATGGCTTGGCAGGCGGGGAGATTAGCCACTTCATAGCTTCGTGTGGATATGAGGGGAAAGTGCCATTCGATCTGTAACTTTGCAAGACACTGAGTTTTCCTGCTTCTCAAAAAAAGAGAAGTGAACAAATACTGTTCCGATCTGGTGATTCTGTCAGACTGCCCTTAGGTGTGGGTTTATCACAGCCCAGAGAGAAAAGTGGAAGGGAGTCAGCAGTCTACTGAGCATGTTCCTTTCCTTTAGGGGGTCAAACCCTGGAAAAAATGCCAACAGAAACATACCAAAACTTGACATGAAAGTTATCTAAAGATCCTATTTATATTCACTGTTTTACCAGATCAGCAGAGTTATGATGTGTTGTTTTAAATGAAGACCAGATACAGGCTCGGATTGTACACCTCTGAGGTTTAAAAATCCAAACGTTGGTTTTGTGAGAGGTCTCTAGTTCTATAACAGATCGATACGAACACACAGATCTAATTTCCTCTGCAGTCTAGAGTACTCACAAGGGAGGCTGTGGGTCTGAATTTCTGGCCTGAAGTTGTGGGCCGAAAAAGCGTGTCCAAGAGACGTCATTTCGATTTCATCCTAGACCCTGAGCCGTGCCTGGGTCTGTTCCCCAGAGCTTGCTTTGATCCCCTCTGGTGTTTGTAAGGTGTGAGGAGTATTGGGGATGTCCCTCTGCACGCTTGGTTGCAGGCTCAGTGACCTTATTACTTTCTGAATTTATAAAAAAGGACTTAATAAAAGAGACAGCCCCAATGTTTTATTTAAAGCCACAGGGGCACTGGTGGACCATCGCTTCTTTGGAAGCGTTAGTCTTTCCTCCGCAGTGCACCAAGAGATGGTTTATCTGAAGTCTCTCTATCTGGCTCTGTGCTCTGGCATCTTCTCACATTGACTACATGGCTGTGGGCAAAAAAGTGGAGATAAACACAGTGATGAGAACTGTGATCAGGAGCTGCTTTGAAGACACTCTCTCTAACCCTGTTTCAGATGTTAGAATTCCTTCTCTGCCACAGCTACCAACATAGAAATATCTTCATCCTATTTCCAGTACGACCCCATGTTTTAAAGGGTATTTTAGCTCCTCTGAATATCAAGTAACAGAACTAAGACTGCAGAGCTGAAGCACAAATAGAAAGAGGAACAGGCAGCAGCGAACCGCTGACACTTCGGCTGAGACTTGGCAAGCCCAGCTGGAAATGCTTGTCCCAGCAATGCACAGCGCATTTGCAGAGTACCTTCACGAGCGCCTCTGTGTACAAAGTTTATATCGTCGCTGA
>VXBL01006968.1:463229-487551 GCA_013400195.1 Aramus guarauna | reverse complement strand
TTTTTTTTTTTTTTTGCTGACAATGCAAAAGCAAAAGTTTAGTGTAAAAGACATTTCGTGTAGTTCTGTATTTTTCTGTGTGTGTATATATACACAAATGCTGCCATATGCTCACTTATTTTATAATGAATTAGATCTGCAGCTGACCTATGAGCTTTAACTTTCAGTGGGAGCTACACTTCTAAGTCACTGAGACACTTTGGAAAATGCCATCTTTTAGTAAGAAGCCTGTCTACCATGCTGTAGACAGGTCATATGCTTATGTTCAGAAACAGCCAAGCTTTGTGACCTCTAGGAGAATACAAAACTGTTCTGTTTCCAACACAAAGAGGCAATTCTACGTGCTAGTGGAGAAGCTATGATATCCTGTGAGAAGAGGTGTGGAAAACCCATGCTCTTTAGCCACTATGAATTGTTCTCATCTTTCACAGAATCATAGAATCACAGAATGGTTTGGGTTGGAAGGGACCTCAAAGACCATCTAGTTCCAACCCCCCTGCCATGGGCAGGGACACCCTCCACTAGACCAGGTTTATCTTTGGCATGATTTTTTTTTTCTCTCCATATCTTTTTGTCACAAAGGACATCGTGACTTGCTTTACTTGGAAATAAGTAAATCCTTCTCTGACAGAAGTTCCAAATATATGAAACTTGTGAATCAACTTGAAGATGGCAGAAACCCCCTGCAGTGCTTTTCCCCTCTGCATATTCCTATTCATTTTTAAGGGATCCAACATGGCTTTGTTCAGGGTTTACCTTAAGGTGATAAAACTGAAGAAGTTCAATGCATCCTGACTGGCAGTGCTGGAGCTGGGCTGTGCAGACACAGTCACTGAAACCAGGAGTCCACACTAAAGCTAAGTGTAATGCAGCAGTAACTCATGATCATGCTGGAACTCATCAGTGGCGATTGAGCACTCTGGGGCAGGACGTGCTTTGTGCCATGACTAATTACAACATCAGTGCATATTGTTTAGTAATTAGTAAGTTCTGCTAAGAATCTCCTTTTAAAATGGTCTCTTCACTGGCATTTTGTTCTTCCATTTAAAAAAAAAGTCATTCCATAATGATGTATTCTGTGATATATATGATATATTATGATACATGATATGTACAAATATATAATATCCTACAAATATTATCTATCTTGTCTATATATATGATTTATTTGTATATGTCATATACACACAAATATGTATGCACACGTACCTATACATAGGAGAGGGCTGGAGCACCTCTCTTCGAGGACAGGCTGAGAGGGTTGGGGTTGTTCAGCCTGGAGCAGAGGAGACTCAGGGGAGACCTTCTAGCAGCCTTCCAATACGTAAAGGGGGCCTAGAAGAAAGCTGGAGAGGGACTGTTTACAAGGGCACGGAGTGATAGGACAAAGGGTAAGGGGCTTAAGCTAAAGGAGGGTAGGTTAAGATTCAATATTAGGAAGACAGTCTTCCCTGTGAGGGTGGTGAGGCACTGGCACAGGTTGCCCAGAGAAGCTGTGGATGCCCCCTCCCTGGAAGTGTTCAAGGCCAGGCTGGATGGGGCTTTGGGCAACGTGGTCTAGTGGAGGGTGTCCCTGCCCATGGCACGGGGGTTGGAACTAGTTGATCTTTGAGGTCCCTTACATCTCAAACCATTCTGTGATTCTATGATATATCTATGTGTGTGTGTGATTGCTTCAGGAAGGTGTTTTACTGGTTAAAAGAGGTGAATGAGTGGAGCACAATATGAAAGTCTGCATACCATGTTGTCCATTGAGTGCCAGGAATCAAACCGTTCCCTGCACATTTTTACTGAGCCTTGCTAAGACAAACATAGGGACTATATAGGATGTACTGGGAAATGGTAGATGAATTATTCAGAAAATTACGAAGAAGTGGAGGAGGACTTTTGTCTTTTCATGCATAGAAAATCAGGGCTGGATGGTGCTCTGCAAAGTCTTTGTCAGCCAAGCACAAGCTACTACACTTAATAGAGGGAAATAGTTGGGTGAGATATTTGGACCGTGGTCCAGTTAGTGACATCATTACTGTCTTCAGCCAGCAGGCTGGCTTTTTTTATGGCATAAAAGGAAAGCTAGACTCTCGTGCAGGCAACTGCCTTTGCAAAATCCTTACCCATGGGTTCAGAAAAAGATACAAGAAACTTCAAAACGTGTAATTTCCCTGATGGAAAAGAAAATGCAAGTTTCACGTAGCTGTGAGAGCGATTTCTTCCCAAGTTAGAGCCCAATTCTTCATTTCTTAAGCAAAGATTTTAATATTCTCATTATCATGACTTTTTTGACACTTGGTAAAGAAAAAGCCTAACGGCCTCTCAACAAATAAGGATGTTCCTGATTAACTCCGAACACATTTACTGAGAAACAGGAGCAGCGTGTTCTGCGTTAGCCTAGTCCATGTTACGCAGGGGGAAGGCACTTCTCTTTGGAGCAAGAGTCCCTACATGTTGTTAATTAGGAGCAACTCCTGTTTAGACAAGCCCCCAGGAAAACTGTTCTGGCATGCATGCATGCAAATACAGATTGTCTTTATTTGTGGTATGCATGAATAAGAGCCATGGATATCAATTTGTAAATATTAAAGAGTTGCACATGCCTGTTACAGGTCACAGGAAATTACTCAAACGCTTTAGTTCTCACACTGTTTTCTACAGGTAGGGGAGACTGTGGCCCCAAGTGCAAGATCTGGCAGGTTATCTTGAATAATATATGGAATTACATATGGATGGTGTACTGGTGTACATAAAATTGTTTTCTCTAGTTGAGCTATTAAGTTGTAGAAAGAGAGACAACTTTTCAATGGCGTCTTGAATCAAAGTGTCCTCCCATCACCCCTCATCCCTCTTCTCCCTTTCTCCCCTCAAACCGGTCAGGGTTTATCAGTGAGCTAATTCTCCTAAGCAGCTCTTGAGAAAAGAATTCTAGTGAGAGAAATGCGACTGGTGTCAAGTTAGGTCTTCTCCAGTCCTCATGTGGACTTGCTGATAAAAAGTGATTAACATTACTTAAAGGAAAATCATCAAGGTCTTTTGATGAGAAGCCTGTTTCCCAATGCCAAGGGATAAAGAATTTACCACTTCTCTTGAGCATTGGTTCCAGTGTATAGTAATTGCATTCACTGCTACATTTTTTTCCTTTTTATCCCACTTGATTTGGCTCATGGTAAATATTTTGGAACATGGACACATTTTTAGAATTCCTGCCTAAACTTTTGATTTGCATACTGCAATATATGCTCAATAACTTTACCTGAGGCTTTTATATTTGTAGTTTACCCTAGGTACAAATTCAATTTATTGAGCTACTTTTCCTCCATAAACTTTGATTTTTAGCAGGTTTGTAGAGGTGAGGGAGCCCTGACAGAGAGAAGAGCATATACTACCAGGGAGAAAAACTGAATTTGCTTTCTATTCTTTATTACAAATAAATTAACCTGCACATTATTCAGTATTGATACAATTGTTATACACTGCAGAGTAAGTTCCCACTTCCATTTGGAAATTGTGGATAAATTTGGTTTTTAAGGTTTCTTGAGGCTTATGTGGTCATGTGCTGTTTGACTTAAGTGATTTCATAACCTCTTAGCAAATTTGGAGCCACTTTAGCAAGTGGGTGGCAATAATTAAGATAATGACATTTCTATGACTTCTATGAATATAGGCAAAAAGGTATATAAAGAGAGACCCTGAAAGTGCTCTGAGTGAGGAAAAAGGTTGTAGAGGGAACGCATGTCTTTTGACATGAGAGAGAACTTGAAATACTTATAAGTCCACCAACTGCAGGAAGTCTTTCAGTCAGAATTTAAGACATAAATACTCGGTTCTGGGGCTCTTGGCTACTGGCTTGTTTGTGAAATACCAGACCAGTCCGGGCACACTCCTACACAGCGTTTGGACAAAAGAATTCATAGAAGGGGGTTTCCCTCTTGTATCAGATGAACTTCATCGGTTCAGACTTACACTGATGACTGAAAGGCGGGTCGAGCTGTCTGCATATGTATTATACACTCTTTCCCTATTTTTATTCTTGCAAATTATTGTGCAACAGAAGTCTGTGTAGGCTTTTCTTTCTAAGTATGGCAACAGCTGTTAGAGCACATCTGGAAAATATGCTTTAAGCAAAGGTATTTTAGCTCAGAGAATTTCACAATGCATGGGATATTTACCAGCACTTCTTTTCAGAATACTAATCTGATTTATCAGTAGTTTTAATATAAAAGTCTTCAGGTTTTTTTATGAAGTTTGCAAAGCTGGTTTTGAATTCGTATCACAGATTGGCCATTCCAGTGTAGTTCAAGGCTAAACGCTGCAAAACAAAAACATTGCTTAGCTACTATTTTTAGGTAGAAGCCTACGTAAGCCTGTTTAATGGCCTAATAATATTTTCTTCACTGATTTCAGCCACATATTTTCCCCTTCTTTGATTCTAAAGAGAAATAATTGTTTCATACTGGAATCACATTCAGAGGAAAATTGCTCTTCTGGCTGGACTCCTGCTCTGTGCTTCTTGAGGTTCATGTTAACGCCCTTCTGCACTACCTGCCTCTCTAGAAAATAGAGATAGTTGTACCCCCCACAATTACTCAGAACTTCTCTGAAGTCAGTGGAGTGTTTACAAGCTAGGATCCTGGCCACTTCAAAATGAACGGCAATATTTCTGTTTGTGATAGGAGCCCAAGTGTTTTGGTTTCTCTGCTTTCTTCAGAACTGCTGTGTAGATATTGCACTGCAAAACCAGTATTAAAATTATTAATTAGAATCGAAATAAGAAAGCAGAAAACTTTAAAAACTTTAAAATACTTTTAAGAACTTCTATCCATTAATTTATTGATAATGTTACTAATTTTGTTTTTTTGGAAAAAAATTACTAAAAATAAAGATGCAAAACCCCAGAACCTTTACTAACAGGGTCATATTCTAATCAAGATCTCACATTCTGACCCAAATGTCTCAAAACCAGTCAACCAACTTGCTTTCAAGATGATGGGGGAGATTTTGCAAATAGATAACATTTACTAACAGTTCTCTGAGTGAGAAATTGGTTTCCCTTTATTTAGAGTAGGAGGCAACTTTTTAATGCGAGATACCGTTGTGTTGGAACAGCTTTGCACCTGAATTTTACATCATAAAACCTATACTTGTTTTCCAGCTGAAGGCAAAATGCAGTTACCCAACCAAGGAAGAGACTACAGCTAAAAAAATGAATGAGGTTAAAAAAAAAAAATCTGTGGCAGTGATACCACAAAATAAAGGAGTAATATGGAATGTATTAGTGGTAATGTGGGAAAATTAATTCCAAATTATCGACACTTTAATTGACCTACAGGAAGTATTTTAATGGGTTTAGTATGCTGTGCTGTTCTTCATTTTTTAATCTTTTCCACTGGGCAGAAACCCAGTTTTTCCAAGCATGGGGTTTAAAGTTGTAACGAATGGTTGCTGTGGTGGTCAGATGCCATGGTTGGACGTGTGACCGAGTATCTTCCTCTTCCATCCGACACCGGCAAAGCCCATCTGGTGAGCAGGGCTCCACTCTGCTCCACTCTTCTCCCAATCTTGCTAGTAACAGAGGCTCTTTGCACCCGATATTCATAAGGTCATTTGTCCCCCAGGCTCCGACTGCACGAAGAAAAGGTCATTAAAGATCGGCGGCACCACCTCAAGACGTACCCAAACTGCTTTGTAGCCAAAGAGCTGATCGACTGGCTGATTGACCATAAAGAGGCCTCCGACCGAGAGACGGCAATTAAACTGGTGCAAAAGTTACTGGATCACAGTATTATCCACCATGGTAAGTGCAATATTAGCTGCTAAAAAGTTCTAAGCCCACTTTTATTGACTACTGTGACACAGAGAAATCCTGCTCCTGCTCTTCGTTCAGGTATAGGACAAGTAGGATCCTTTCCCTGCCAGAAAGGGAGCGTCTCCCTTCAACGGTCTGCTCCACAAGGTCCCCAGTGTCCCGAGGGACACGGAGAGGCTGACGAGGTGTGGAGTGACATTCCCCATGTCAGGACAGGGAGAAGGCACTGGAGGCTGTGCTGCTGCTTCCCTGCCTCCAGAGCAGCCCCAGCTGGATCCTGTCTTCTCTCTCCCCACTGCCCTCACCTCCCTGCTCCCCAGAGCACAGTTTTCCAGCTGAAAAACCCATCTGAAAAATCAGACGGCAAAAAAAAGGTCATTTTTCTCATGTGGATTAGTTCTCCGGCCCTGTCCTCACACCAGCTGCACAAGCATTAGTGCTGGTACAGCTGCAAGAAAGTTAGTGCTCCGACTGTGCCCTGATTAATTTTCTCCTAAACTTGTTGTCTATTTGAGATCTGTTCCTTTCAGCTTCTTGAATAACAATTTACACCGATGAAAAGGAGACTCCCAATTCAGTGGTAGCATTTAGTTGCCTTTTAGTGCACAAAAAGGCTGGGAAACACACAAACAAAGCAGGTCCAATCCCTTGATTTTGAACTTAGAGTATTACCCATTTCAGAAAAGCAAAATGTACCATTTGTTTCTACTTTAAGAGAAAACTGAGGGACTGCGAACAGATGAATGTCGACTTTATGCAGGGGTCACTCTATGTGCAGCAATACTGCTGCTATCTGCAATACATTAACAACACCTTAATTAAAGAAAGAAATGCACATATTGGATGAGTGCCACTTCTACAGCTTCTGCTTGACTATTAAATTAAAATTCTGGGTTGTTATGGAAACTGGGACTCATGGTAGATAGTTAAAGAATAAAGTAATTATAGGGTATTCAAATCTGACTACTTAATCCTTTATTGAGAAAATGTCAGTGAAGAGTTGTGTGGATGCCTGAGTGACTTAATTTAATTGAGCAATAGATGTTGTATTGGTGAATGCTTGTTTGAAGCTTTAACAACCTTCAAATGTTTTCTACCTCAGGATCCAATTGCACACTGTAACTGCCATACAAATTTTATATATATGTGTGTGTATATTACACATAGGCAGGTGTTTCTTGAAAATGTTCACGTATTGCACTCAAATTTAATACAACCATTTGCGAAGTGGGCTAGGGCCAATCCAGAGAGCTTCAGTCAGGTTCTGCAGGGTGCTCAGAGCATCCCTTCAACTCCCGTCTCAAGTGAAAGGGGTACCCATTCCCGCTCCGGTGCTGCAGAAGGTGAGCCCAGGTATGTGGGCTGACAGCTCTGCTGGGAGCAGCTTGGTTGGGATATCTTTCCCATTAATTTGTGCCCTTGCTGGAGCTCTGTTCTGCATTTACAAGAGCCCATTGTCAGCTGCTGTCTTATAAACCTTATTTAGCGTTTCTCCGTGTGCTCCCGTTGTACCTACCATTTGCTAGCTGGCAGGGCAGAGCAACCGAGACAACTTTAAGAGGGCAGAAGGCTTTGATTTTAACTGTTTCTGCAGCAAGTCTCAGGTTTCCTACAGCATTGCTCAGTTGATACCAGTAACTTTAAGAAGTCTGCCAATCCTTAAATTACTGGGTGTTCTACACTGGTGGCCTTTTAAACAAACAAGCTAACAGACTGTTTTCATCAAGAGGTTTTCCGGGTATATGCAGATGGATGGTTTTTTCCTCTTTATGTTTGCAGTAATACTTACAAAACTGATGAACACCTATCACCCTCACCTAGAAATCTGGTTACCTATCTGAAAGTTTTCTCCAGCCTTTCATCAGTTATTGGAACTGAATTAAGTCCTATGCTCAGAAATGCGAGGGGTTCTGCTCCATGTGCACTTGCTTTGAAGTTCAGCAGTGATATCTGCTAAATGGATCCTCAACTCATTAACATCTACATGCAGATTTTTCATTTTATTTTACGTTTCAGTCTGCGATGAGCATAAGGAATTCAAGGATGTCAAACTGTTCTACCGCTTCCGAAAAGATGACGGCACGTTCCCGCTGGACAATGAGGTGAAGGTGTTCATGAGAGGACAAAGGCTATATGAAAAGTATGTTGCATTCTGTATCCATAATGTGTTGATAACAGTACCACAGGAGGCAAATGATACTTGTTAATCTATTTTTGAATAGCCAGAGGCTTTCAAATCATGCAGGAATGGGTCTGGGCAATCCCATGACTTTAGCTGGTAATCCTTCTCTCTCTTTCCCATTTCTCTTTTGCTTTTCTACCATATTCACTTGTAACATTTTGCTTAAAATGAAATAACATTTTCTGATCTTCTGGGTGGCACATCCATCCTATATGAAAACCCAATGTAAATTTAAGCCCTTGCACTCTTTTCTGTAAAAAAAAAAATAAATTACTAAAGCATGATTTGTCATATAAAATTGTAATCACAAAATCTAAAACATTAGTACATCAAAATGCACTGAACAAGTGGCTATATATCTGTTGAGACTCCTCATCTACAGCTTCACCAGGAGATATGATTTTAAATAATAACTGAAATTAATCTTCAGTGTTCCAGTTTGCAAAGCTTCTACATCAGAAGGGTTATACTAAAAGTAGTTTCAAAAAAAACCCAGCCAAGAACATCTAATTAAGATTTGAAACAGATGATTATGCTGAGATACTGAATATCCCACTGGATTACTTCCGTCAAATAACTAGGCAGCTTAACCATTCTTCTCAATCTATAATTAATGACATTTTTATTCAGGATGTAGAGGTTGCGACACGGTACTTTCAAGCAGAGAGAATAAAATGCATGCTGGCATATGCTACAAACTAATGCAAAAGTTGCGATGTGTTATTTACCACAAAGGGTGAAGCATTGCTCCAGCCTGGATCCTGCTCACTCTCCTGCTCGGTTAGAGCAGCAGCCGGGAGAGATGCTGTGTCGTCTGGCTGGAGGAAATTTGTTTCCCTCTTAGAATAAAGCATTCATTCTCCTGCACTCCCACCAGCTTCTGTAAAGTAGGGTCAGCCCCACACATCAGACATACCCTTCATTGGCAGGGTAAGTTTAAGGTGTTGTCATGGTCAGGTGTGATCAGTAAAATTCCTACCTGTCCAAAGACCTAGAGACGAGTAGAAAGATCTATGGAGTCTGGGTATTTTTTTACTGAAACGCTGTAACAGGTATCAGGACAATCCCAAGTTTGAAAGGTGATGGTTTTCAAGGTTAGAAGGCTCTGAAGGTCAATTTGGTGAAAAAGTAATTAAAATGAAATATAAACCAATATTGTAAATGCCACTCCTTTTGTTGTACCCGTCATACAAAATTCCCTGAGACACAGTGACTGTGACTATTTAAAGTAAAAAAAAAAACCAAAAAATTGTATAAGACACAAGAAAATACACTATGGGAAAAATCTTTCATTGGATGCAACGTGAAAGTTGAATCACCCATCTCCAAAATCTCCCGTGCCTTACTAAGCACGGCATTTGTACATTTAGACTCTGTAACACTTGGTGCCTGCAAGCCTGGCCCGTACTATGAAACACTGATCGGTGTGTCTACAGTAGCAAACCTTTTTTTTCTATTTGTTTTCTATATTTCTATTTCTATTCTTCCATGAAAAAAATAAGTTTTTGTTTGTGAGGCTGATAACAGTCCTCTGCATGAAAGGACCCATAGTGGGAAAAATTCTGTTTTACCAGCGTCTGCTTCCATCCCCATTTCTCTGCATGGAAAATTATCCCCAAACCAATGCCTAGTGTCCATTTGTCCAACACAATACTAGCAGAAAAGATTGTTCATGGCTTGGAAAAGGATTTGATACCAAAAGCAGCACCTATATCTAAATATAGCAGCATCCTCATGAGGTGGTTGCTCCTAGGCAACGTATCTAAAGGGTTCAGAAACTTTTAAAACCAGCCCTGAGTGCTAAATATAGTATAGATTAAAAATACATGGCATTTCAAAACCAGTCTGTGACAGTCAAAGCAGTCAAAATACTCCATGGATCACTGGAAGTATTTTATATTCATGGGAGCTAAGAACACATACCTGGGCTATCTGGGCTTCACTTTGTTAATGGAGCAAATCCAGCATGCAGAGCACTTGGATTTCATTAGATCCTTTGTCCATATGTGCTAATTAGCAACACCTTCACAGTTTTATTGGATGCATTTTAAACTCAAAATCTAATACTGAAAATCAGACTACTACAGAAAGAGTTCTGCAATGAAATGTGTGTATGTGTAATGTATCTGTTGTATCAGCTTGCTGATAGTGTTGATAAAGAAAATACTAAACCACAGCAATTAATATAGTTATTAAATGGCAACAACCAGATAAAAGTATTCATGCATAGATGTGAAGTCACTTACCAGTATATTCAACCTGTTTATCAAAATGCCCGTAGGCTTAATTTCAAGGGAAATGCAACTATGCCAAAGGAAATCTATCCGAATCCAACATACTTTAAAAATCTCTGTCTAATTTTGTAGATGTTGATGATCTTCACCAGGCTTTGCTCGTTTAAGATAGACATTATAATACTATTTCCTGCTCTTCTCCACCCACCACATTAGGGCTGGAGTACCGTTACATTCAGAAGCCAACGTAGCTTGTGCTTGCCAAAATTGCGAACATGTTATCCACCAGCAGTCCACGCAGATTTGTACCCTCAATGGGTAAAATGAGCAAAATGCTTTAGGGGGATCAGCAGGTTGTTGCATGGGCAGAGGGATGGATGGTTTAGGCAGGTTCCCTGCATTCAGACAGCTGTTCTGGGTAAATGCCCCGTGCTTTCCCCTGGGACACAGGGACATTAGGACCGTCCACCCAGGACTGTTTACAAGGTCCCTGTCGCTCCCTTTCCCTGTCTCCCCCTGTGTGTCCGCAAAGGTCCTTGTAGCCTGGATTGTCTTCTCTTGTGGCATTACCTCCTTCACCTACTGTGGACATCTTTGATGGCTGTACCTGTGCGATTCAAAGATTTAAAATCAGTCTCTGGGTGTATTCTCTTTTCATTTGCACTGAAAATCATAAATCAGTTCAGATTCCCTGCACATCGTTGTAAACTTTGGTAATCCTTTCTGTGAAGGCGCTTTGAGGTTCAAGTTTATAACTAGAGATGAAACCTACTGGATTTCCTAGACTCGTCTGAAAATTGTTGAATATGAGGTCCAAGGATGGTATCAGTTTTCATACTCTACAGGACTTGCCAAGTAGATCGAATGAGATAAACATGTTTTCTGTTCAACAAAACCCTCCCTGCAAATCTTAAATAAATCCAGCACAGACCTTTCATGACCTTTAAAAAAAATGAAGCTGTGCAGGCATCCCATTCTTATGATGTTTGCAGTTCTCAGTAGGTTTTGGTCAGGCACACAGGACTGTTGGTTTTGGTGCAGTTGGGTTTAGGAACTATAAGTCATCTCATGATGTTGACTTGAATTGAGATTTTTCATCCAAATTTCACAGTGAAAGAAGTGCAGATTTATGGTTTTAATTTCAGGAAATCATTCAGATAATTTTGAGATAGCATTCTTTGAATCGCTTTCATTTTAACTCATCAGTGGTTAAGTCAAATTTATCTAGCCTTTGGTGCCGTTACTTAGATAAAACAAGGTTAAAATTTTCTTTTGAAAGGGATCTGAATTTCAGTGTTTGGCTAAACACCTTCTCTTAATGCAGGATAACACTAGTTTTAGCAAATAATATGTTTTGACATGAATAGCCTCATGTTTTTTTGAAACAAGGAGAAAATGGAAGAAATAGAGGGAGTTTCCAGTTCTGGCTAATGAAAGGCCAAGGTTTTGCCTAATGTAAATCAGTACAGCTTTGTTGACAGCCATGGAGTTACAGTGATTTACTTCAGTTAGCGATGTAAGTCTATGGATTGCTGTTTCTGGGTTTGTTAAACTGTCAATTTGTCGTGTCTGTTTGTTCACAAGTCCAAATCCTCTCCAGTGCTATTCTGGGCACATGCAGAAGGGTGTGAAATGTCAAGCTGAGTGTTTTTCCACTTGATGTTTTTCCAAATTTCTTTTGTGTCTCTGTAAAAATCTAATGATTAGCATCTCTTTCTCAAGGACCTCTCTATCTGCGACTTCAATGAGCTGGTCAACTAATTATAGACTCATCAAAGACCAATTAACACAAGGATTTTTTTATTTGGTGCCTGCAGAACCTGGGCAACCAGTTCTGGGTAACCATGCAGCAGATGGTACGAAAAGACACGAGCTTTGGGTTTGCATTTTTTTTCTGGGGGAAAAAAGCCTGGCGAACGAGATACATTTAAGGATGGCCCCTCGGAATGCTGTCAGTGTTAGAAGTGGTTAGCATGGGACACAACGTTCCTTTGCATGCAGATGCTTCTAAATCAAAATATGAAAAAGAATAAATCTTTGCAAGAGTGCTGGAGTCAATGCCTTGTTCCCTGTGGCACATACTTTTGCTTTTGGCCTCATCCCTGACTGCAGCTAATTTTGACTTTGTTAGTTCTTGCTCAGCTCAGAGGTGCTGGCAATGATGCGCCAACACCTAAACGAGCAGTTCGTTATATGTGCCACTGACATGCAGCCGTGGTTAAGCAGCCTTGCCTGGTGTGATCATCTGCTGCCTGGTGGTCAGATCCAGTCAGTTCAGGCTCCTGGTTCCCTGTCTTCAAGGTCAAGGGAATAAATCTTTCAGGTGAAGTAACAGGGGCCGTATCCTGTCAAACTTCTTCATTGTAATTTCAAATGAAACTTCTCTCTGTGTTCTTATGGCACAGATTTTTCTGATGCCTCCCAAAGGATGTGAAGTTATATTCCATGATCTCTGGATGTGCTGGTGGTTTAAGAAGGAGATGGCTTATGTACAGATTTACATGAAATTCAAATTTTTGATCAGAAGAGCAAAGATTAAGCAGTTCCAGAATATTCCTGTTATAGTTCAGTAGTGCCCTTAATTTCAAAATAGTTGGTGAAGGGAGGGGATTTATTAGTCTTATGTGGAAGAAATAACCATGCCATTCTTGAGCTGTTATTCTGAAAGTCTTAGCACTAGTCCTATTATTAGCCTATAATAAATAAAATAATTATGAAGAAAAATGAAATTAGTAAATAAGGAGGTTATGGTGCGCAGTCTCCCAACAAAACAAAAAAAGTGGGACTCTATTAAAAGGGAGCGATTCTCATTTCTTCTTTGGAACTGTCAACCTTACTTTCACATTACCAAAATACTGTGGGTTTTTTTAAATTCTTTTTTCTTTTTTAATACGGTGTCATTTGCATAGGTTACTTGAATGGAGAAGAATTTTATTAGCATCTTTAATCTAGGTACATACCGATTTCTGGGAGATTTAGAGACACCTCACGATGTTCCTCTGAACTCTGGTGTTCCACAGAGCCAACCGAGGCACAGGGGCTCTGAGACTCAGATGTCAAAATGTGTTCAGGTGTGTAACTCACTGATTGCTGCTGCATCACGAAGTGTTGGGCGCTAAATATTTATCAACCACCCAAACCACAGAACTACCTTTTTTTCCTTCCTCTTGAATTTTTCTGCAGCCATTTTAGAGATTATGGGGAGAATTTTCAAAAACATCTAAATGACTTCGGGGCATAGTCCTGCTAACTGTAAAAATTAAGTAGGAATTTTTGAACACATTAGTCACAACCTGGTGCTTTGAGGTTAATTTTGTTTCAGAGTTGATTATACAGTAACTTTTTGAGAAGGTAAAGAACTAAATAGGGGAAATGTGAAACTGAAAACCTTGTTTTCTTTTAGGGAAAAAAACCCAAGAAAGCATTAACTTCACACAGGGATATAAAGCCTAAATTTCTTGACTAAGCAGTTATAATTCACATCCTAAATTTAGATTGATAGCTTGAGGAAAGATTTAGTAAGTCAGTGAAAGGTTCACATATGCTTGCTTAATATCAGTGAGATTTGCCAGAAGAGATCTGGAGTTGCTTTTCTGAAGAATCATTTTCCCTACCAATTTTTTTCTTCCCTCCATACTAGGCTGATGAGTTCTGAAAACACTCTTCTGCAAGCCAGGGAAGAGGAAGGAGTCAAGTACGAACGGACCTTCGTGGCATCGGAGTTCATTGACTGGCTGATCCAGGAAGGAGAGGCCACGACACGGACGGAAGCAGAGCAGCTCGGCCGCAGACTTTTGGAGCACGGGATTATACAGCACGGTGAGAAATGTACTACTAGGTAGCAAAAGCTACAGGTTTTGTAGCACTTTCTTTGGGTCAAATCATGTAGAGGGGCTCTTGTTTTCTTGGTCAAAATATGTCCAAGTTGTAAATAATTTCAGATAGTAGTCTAGGTAACTTTATTTAATAAAAGGGTGGCTTTTTCAAAAGCTCATTGTATTAGTTCTGAAAATTCTGCCTCAAATGCAGAATACTGCTAGAATTTGGGATTGTAGAATAATTACCTAAGGATGTGGATGAAAATCAATGCTTCTACACTTGTGCTACTTAACTTGTAGAACTTGTTATCAGCAATATGTATAACTGAGGTAAATAGCTTTGCAAGGATCAAGTAGGGATTAGACCCATAAATAAGCTAAATTCTCCATGTAGAACAAAAATGACAGGTTCTGTGTATCTTCCTTCTTGAGGACAGGAGCGGAGCACAATCTGATGCCAGAAAAGCAGCTTTCCCTCTTGGTCATGTTGCAGAGTTGCTCTAGTGTGCTTGGGCAAGAAAGAGGGTATCGCTTTCAGCTGAAGTGTTATTATATTTGTGCTGGTGGTGTAACTTCTTTGGGGCCGGAATCGAGTATTTCTTCATGGTCCAGCACAATGTCCCTGGCAGATGCACCTTTACCAAGGAGCTCCCTCTGTTAAGGGTGGAGGAGGCAAGAGTTTTCTCTCCATACTGCTCCAACGGTGAAGAAATGAACACTCCTGGCACTAAAACCCATGTTACATGTTGTCATCATCTACTCTCAGTGCAAGTTTCCCTTCTGTGACCAGGCGTTTTCCACCCTAAAAGCGTTGCAGTGCCTCTGAGAGCGATGAAGGGGTGCCAGGAGATGACAGAACAAGCTGGCAGAAGCTGTGAGCTACGTTGCTTAATGCACAAGGGGAACGTAATCAGATCCTGGTGATCCGAATGTTGTCACATCAACGCTAATTCTGACAGAGAACAAACAATTCAGGATATTAACAGGTTGTTAATATACCAGGTGCTAGATGGACGAGGTTGCTTGTTGCTTTGTGAAAAAGCTAGTTTTAAGGAACAGAGAAAAAAGGGGGTACAAGTGACCTGTACCGTTCCTTCGTGGTTGTAATCATGCTCACATTATCTTTAGCTTCCAATTACTAGGAGCTACTTCTGAATGTTTACAGTAATCAGCTTCCAGGTCTATAATTACCCCTCTGCTTCCTATGATTTATAGGGTGCCAACTGCTTGGAGCTTGACGGACAGGGAAGGTATGCAACCCCTCCTTTTCATAGTAGCAATGATTTCATTCCTATTTTTACCGAAGAATTTTCTGTGTATTATTTACATGGTAAACTATCCTTAAAAAAAATAAAAAAAATAAAAAAAATACGAAGACAGAAGTGAGATTTACGCTGCTATTGATGTTTTTGCAGAGGAAGTAAAGTCAGGACTTGACATTTGGTGCAAGGCTGGATTTACTTTGCTATTGAAGTCTTTGCAGAGCTAAGAAAGTCAGGATGTGGCTTTTATTGCAGATCAACCATTGTTTCAGGAACTAAGGCAAATGCTCAGCAGTGCACCTTGGCAGGGCAATAATTTTGCCTCTGTCAAACTGGGTTTCTGGGGGATTCCTGAGCGACGCTGGCCAGGCTCACCTTTACGGATTGCCCTGGCCAGTTTTGCAGATTTTTCCCTGCACATCCTCTTCTAGCAGTCAAGAACACATGCGAAGCGCCCTGTTAGAAAGAGATTTGAAACTCGTGAAGTGACCGCAAACAGGGTGCTGGGAATTGGTTGACTGCTGAGGAAGTGGCCTTCTCACTCCAAGGTACCATCATCTTCCTCACTCAGCTGTTATTGGGGCAAACATATCTTGGGGGGATTTCACACTGACTTGATGGGGAAGCTGGAAGCAAAATAAAACTGAATGATGTCCTTGAGATTTATCTTTATGAGTGGACATGCTTTGTGCACACTCCTAAACAGGAGATTCCATTCTACTCTGGATTTCACTGAAACAATTTGTCTAGATTTTGTTAGGAATATTAATGAAAGTACTGGCAGAATAAACACAGAACTGGTCTGGGGTCCACCTTAGCAACTAGATACAATCTATGCATTTTGAAGATTCATGTAATGCTGGCTTCTTCTAAGAAGGGAGCTCAAAGTGAGAACTCCCAGTAGAGAATTGGGGATATAAACTGTAAAATGGCAGGAATGGTATTCTCTTTTTTCCCCCCATCTCACTGAATTCTAGGTCCAATTAAAAAAAAAAAAACAAAACAAACGTATTTTTCTATCTCTTAGTACAGTGAATTAATTTAATCATACCATGCTCCCTTTGTTTTGTATCTCATCAGCAGTACCAAAATGTTACTTGACACTAATTGACATCCTTGTTGGCAGAACCAGCAGAAAGACTCTCAACTGTGCAGGAGTGGAGAATAAAAGATTTTCCTACCCTAAAGGCAATATTTTGCTAGCAGTATGGTTTGATATCCACAATATGGAATAAAATAAAGCTTGCTCTACTATTATTATGAAGTATTTATTGCCTTACCTAATGCAATAGAAAGTAATAGACATAGTTGCATCAAGTTGCCAATCTCAGTAGAATTTTCCAGCCACAACTGAATTGTGCAATTTCTTTTTACTGATGCTGATTTTCATTTCAATTACTCAGAGAAGCTCTCGTCTGCAGCTGAGGTACTGTATTCAAACCAGCTTCCTGTCACATTTATCTTCACTTTAATTGGTCAGACACAAGCCAGGTTTCACACAGGAAACAAACTCTGATGCTAATTTTAAAAAGGAAAACAGCGGTTTAAGAGGAATTGCATAAATGCTGTAAAAACATCAAATGTTTCAGTTTTAAAATAATCTTCCTGATCTCTTTGGGCATATATGACTATACATATTTCCCCTGCCATACGTGAAAATGATGAAACGTGCTTAAGTGCTGAATTGCTTCCTCCCAAAATCCCACTGGCACATGCAAATCAAAACCCACAAACCACCAGTTTTCACAAATAGGAGCCAGATGTCCTTTCCTATGGACTGGTACCCCCAGGTACTATGGAAAGAAAAAAAAAAAAAGTAGCAGGCTATTATGCACTGTACATTTCTTGAAGGTTTATGTTGGCAGTGGAATTGCCAGTAGGTTTTTTGTTTGTTTGTTTGTTTTTTATTTGCAAACACTGATGGTCTTCCCCAGAATAGAGGAATAAAGATTGTACCACGAACTATAAACACAGTGATGCGCATCCAGTAAGGGCAAGGACAAAAGGTGCAGTGAACACATTTCTGAGCTGTAGGAAAGCCCTTTTCTAGTACGGTGAGGTATGTAGAGCTTTATAATATTAACAGACAAGACTTTCCTCTAGCAGACTGGATCTTTCCTAGTTCTTCTCCCTATGGAAACAGTGAGACAGATTAGCTACTGTGGTCTAAATTCTTGTGCAGCAAGAGAAGGAGGAAGTTCTCTGCCAGCTCCAGCGTAGATCAGACCCAAGCAGGGATGGGCTAAGGGCAGGCAGAGGAGAGCCTGAGCATCCACACACAGTCACAGCCCTTGCTCAGTCTGGAAAACAGAGGTACTGAGATGTCCGAAGAGGAAAGAGGGTGTCCACGCAGCCCCTCCTGGCATCTTTTCTTCGTTCGTACTTGCTTATGGCACTTGCTGCAGCACTTACCCTGCAGCCCAGCAGCAGAGCACCACTGACATGACAGGATAAGTCCTCCTGTCCTCCTCCAAGGGCTTTGTGGGTACAGAAGCTGGGGGGGATGGCGAAACATCTGCCTGCCTTGCAGGAAGGTTTAAGGTCTGGAATCTCAAGTGATAAATACGTTCCATTTTAAAATCTGGTTAATACTGTTAAGAGGAACCTATGCCTTCTTAGGATAGCACCTGCGCATCGCAAGATGAATATTTGTATTTCCTCTGTGGCAGTGACCAAACCGTAGCACATTTAGAAATACTTTTCAGTATGTTGTAGAGTGTGAACACGTAGCGATTGCCCTGCACGGCCGGCAGTACGGTGTGTGCCGCCTTCCCGGTTGAGCCTATGAGAAATGAGCAGCAGCGCTCACCATCCCGTGCCAGATCACATTCTCTCTCCTTTTCTGCTGCTATTTTCCAAGTTGCTGCTTACCATCAGGTGCATGTGCTTGGTGCTATTTCCTCTCTGACATCCCTCCAGCACCTTCTCCAGGCAGTGACCACCGCGGGGTTCAGCACAAGGTGGTTTGCATGGATGCCCGCTCTGCTCCAGGGAGGTCGGGATGCAGAGTCCCAACCACAGGCCAGCAGAAGAACACATGTGATGGGTTCTGGAAAGGCCATAGACTTTGCTTTCCTGAATGAGTGAGGCATGGAAAAATCTTTTTTGGAGATGACTGTCCAGCAGTTATCTTCCTTTTTTATCAGTGCTAGGATTTTAGAATGATAGTAGATATGTGGTAAGATGTCCTAGGCATGATACGTGTCTTCTGCCCCACCCTCCATAGAATAGCTTTCAATTTTAATAAGTTTTATTGAATTAATTGCACTTGGCCAGACCTGGTGCGTTCAAGGTAGAGACATGTTCTGCTGGCTTAGTGCAGAAGCAGGTGGTTACTACCTCTCAAGAGTTAACCTTTTATCAGCAAAACTCCACTGTGCAAACTACTTTCAGAGATGAAAACAAACATTTTGTAATGACTTAGTGAGAACAGTAAATATTGACATATTGTATCTCCCTGTTTCTGCAGAAAAGTCTTGAAATGTATATTTAATTTTCCTTGCTCTTTGCAAGGACTCTGTACTTGCAAAGAATTTATACAGCAAAATTTCCCTTAACAAGATGATCAGTACATTTAGTTTTAAGATCAAGATATATGATGCAGTTGAAAGTTTGTTATAATTGTGGAAGTAGATTAAGTATCTAACAAAGTATTATTTCTTTCACTTTTGTTGAAAAGCTTTCCCTCTCTCATCTAAAATTTCTGAAAATTGTAATGTATGTATTGTTACATTTACTTTAGATGTCCAGTTGCTCATGATTAACTGACATTTCTTACTTTGTAAGTGAAAACTTGCTATATATGTGAAATATACACTTCTTCCTCAATCTAAGGTTTCTCTTTGGAACTCCTTTTCTTGGAAATATCAACTGCAGGTAGCAATTTATAAGTGCCATTGAACCATCCCATAAAGCCTTGACTTAAATGGTTAGAGGTTTTCTCCTCCAAAATTAACCCATAGACTTTTTATATAATTTTTCTGGTTGATCTAACACCTGGATCACATCAGCTGTTGGATATATCCAAGCATTCGTTGTGTATGCTGTATGCAAAAAATTATAAAACACCCCGTTTTTACAGATGGTGCCTTGATTTATCTCAGTAAAACACAAGCCTTCAGTTAGTCTTTGAAGTCCTACAACACGGCTTTGTTTTTGTTATAAGCCCAGTTCCCCCTGAGCCGATGCCATGCCGAGGAACCTGGTTGTTTATTTGTGTGGCAGTTCTTCCTCGACAGTTCCCATACATAGGAACAGTAACCTCACCAACAGTAATTCAACTACTTACGCTAAATCTGAAGGCCACTTTGCATGTTTTTCATTATTTTGCCCAAGTCATAAAGTAGGAGAATAAGAACTTGGCATGTGACTGTATAATCTTCCAGCTTCTTATTCTGTCAACTTCTCATTGTGCTCTTCTTGCAGTTGTCTTTATCTAAAGCAGGAATGCGTTTGGTTTTTGAAAGAGCCACGTGCTGTATGCATTAGGTAAACAACATACGAAGACTTCATATTAACTACCGAATTCTATTTTTCTGACAGAGAATGGGTTTCAGTTTTTAACAGCTGCAACAGAAAAAAAGATACCCAGATGGGCCTTTTCATCTTCTGCTTCCCTTGCCACAGACTGTACTTTCCATACTTTATTTGGAAGCAAAGAAAAGCAGTTGGCTATGTTCTGTAAACTTGCTAAATCAAAGACAATAAATCCTCATATACAAACTGAAACGACTGCTGAAATGCATGTGATTCAATGCTGGCTTTTCATGCTAGAGTAAGTCGCGTGTGTTTGAAAATAAACTGAAAATAGATGGCAAACCTAATGGAAAGACAAAACATATATAGAAACACTTATCTATATACCTATTTTAAGGCAGTTGAAATAAAACGTTAATGCACTGAGCAGAACATACCACTTTAATGGGATACTCTGTATTTCAGTTCCCAAGAACTGTTGACAGTGGTCTATCATAATCCTGATGCTTTAAAGGCAGCATAGAAGTTGTCTAGAATTTTTTGGTGCTATGTGAATATACCACAGTTCACTGAAACAGCTCAGGAGACATGCTTCTCTGATTATACCACAGCTTTTTTTCTGGACTTACTTATAGGTCCAGGTCCTACTTCTGTACACACTTACTGGCTTCACCCTTAGCTAGGATGAGCTGGAACAGCTCTCTGGATTTTGTATTTCAGGGCCAGGATCTGCCTTGCAGTGTTATACGAGAGGGTCAGTGGAAATGAGAGCAATTCAAGCTCAGATCCATTGTCCGTTCAAAGCAAATTCCTTGCAATCCAAATGAGAAAACAAGACCAGTCAGTACAGCTGCAGTGCCAAGAGTTCAGCATGCCGGTTGAGTACATTGGCAGGTGGGCTTATCTACACTCTACGCAGCATTTATACGTTCATAAAAGATGGAAATGCAAGTGTTGTGTTTACATGGTGCAGGGAATCCAAGATGAAGGCCCTGTGCTCGCTGAACATCTGTAGTCTCTCTTCCTTGATTTGAGGGAGCTCCAAGCAGGTGGAATTCATCAATGTGCAAAAGGAAACAAATCTGAATAGGTGCCATTATTAAAATGCATTTGCAGATGCCAGATTAGCTTTAGAAAAACAGGAAGGCTTTGAGAGGAGCGGGAAAAGCATTGTCCAATGCAGAATAAAGCATCGGTTATTCTCTGGCTGCACGTGCGTTGGTGCAAGGCAGGAGTGGAAGAGAGATGAGCAGGAGTGGCAGGGTCGTGCGGCAGCGGTGGGCAGCGTGGAGCCGGGGCGAGGACCAGCTGAGAGCCCAGCAGCCACGCTGCGCACGTCTCAGCAGCTGGTCGGTGTTGTCCAAGCTCGTGGGCTCACCCTCGCTCTGCAAAAGCCAAAATGGACACGCACACTTCCACCGCTTCTCTGGCAAGGGACCGAGACCGAGCTGGCAAAAGGCCTGAGGCACAGAGGAGATGGGCGCAGCGAGCATTATTTTACAACGTTGATTTGTTTCCTTCCCTTTTAAACACCGGTTCTGCTTAGGAGAGGGGAGCGAGGAAGGAAAAGGCCACGGGACTGGCGCCAGGCCTTCCCTGGGCACGCGTTGGGAGCCGGCCGGAGCAGCGCGCTGTCCCCTCCTTCAGGTGACCCAGCAGCCCCCCTCACTCCCTGCAGCCCGCCAGCGTGCCTCTCACCCTGCGCTTCTTTTCGATACGACATCAACTCTTTGGGGGCAACGTCCTGTCACTTGAGAGGTCAAAACTGGTATGGTCGTCTGTGACTCGCTATATGAAGGCGCAGACCGTTGCAGCCAGTAATAGTGAAGGTCCAGAACGATCTCTTGCAGCTTCAAACTGGGTTTAACATCATTTTAACAGAGGAAACTACCTCAGTAAAAAGATGCAGTACAGTTGCGAATAGGCTGGGGCCACTGCCTCACGCGGCGAAAGGCTCGGGGATGTGCTGTGCACCGCTGGAAAGCGTCCAGTGCTGCCTTTGTCTGTAAGTGGGGAAAGACATATCAGCGCTGAAAACTCCGTATACTCTGCTAATGCTTTTATAACCTCCCCCTCGTAGTGCCAGCACCAGCACACGCTTACACAAACAGACAGGCGCACGCCTCAGCGTGTCCTCCACTCTTGAGAAAAGCTTCTCATCCGGCTCTCGGGGAACTTTGATCTCTCTGCCCTCGAGACGGAGCGGCCGTTCCCCGGCCCCAGACGCGGGCTTGCTTGGGGACAGCGTCGTTGTTTCTGGGGACGCGCGGAGCGGCTGGAGCGCGTCGCTGCCTGGGGCCCACGGCGAGCTGCAGCTCTCGGCTGCCGTAGAAAGCTTTCATCACCGCGTTGGAGACGTACGCAGATGATCAGCGCTAAAAATCACGGGGAATTCAAGTGGTGGGAAGGATTTAGGGGAAAAGCCAGTTACGAAAATGGCCTGATTTTTAAGGCATGAGTCACACCATTTACTAAAATAGGCTTCCGTACTTTCTAAAGCCTCCTCAGTTCTACGAAATCAACGTAAAGCGAATGTTTCTATCGCTGCTGTGCATCAGCCTCCTTGCAAAAGAAGAAAAGAAAAGGCTGGCTGAGCCCCGTGCGGATCCCCGGGTTTTCTATCAGAATCAGAAGCTGAAAGAAGCTCCGCGTGGACGTTGCAATTTATATTTTATGTATCTGGACAGAAACTGTGAAGCAACCAGGCACAAGAAGCACCAAAGCTGCAACATTAGGTGCTCCCGGTCAGAGAATTGCCAAAATAAATAGTCTGATTTTTCTTTTCATAAGAGCAATGTAAATGGGGAATGACCAGCTAAAATCCTTGCCAATGAAGTTTGCCAACTGTATGCACAGATGACACAGTAAACAAAGAGTTGAGCGCCATTAATTTCATGGTCGTTACCCCAGAAGAGGTGTGTTTTGATGTAACTAACGGTGTAACTAGAAGGCAATCCCTCTAGGAAATGAGGCCACGGGCTCTGCTCATCGGCGTGGAGTAACGCTGCGCAGGGAAAGGGGGATGTGCAGGGCACAAGTTGTTCCCAGCTTGGGCTTTTCCTTTGGTGCAGTTGTAGTAACTGTTACTGTGAGCCTGAGGTGTACAAAAAGGAGAACAGCAAGAGAGAGGAAGGGAGTGAGGTTGTAACCGTGAGCATCCAGTTCTGAGAGCTGGATTTTAGGAAGGATAAAGAAAGTCTGAAGAGGATTCGAGGAGGGTTAAAAAAAAGTCAGGATTTAAGGGGCGTTATTTATTCAGCTGATCAAAGATATAAGAGTTGGCTTCATCACTTCACAGACTTCTTTTACAAAGATTTCTGACTAGATTTTATGTACCTTTCTGATGAAGGGGTGACAAAGTCCAGGGATTAGCTGCTAAACTTAAACACATTCAGCTTTGAGTTAAATCTTTATTGCCTGGCAGGGAAAGTAACTGAAGGCTTGAACAGCTCGTAAGGGGAAGAGTAAAGCAGTCATTACGGGCTGCTTTAAAGGAAGATTAAACTGTAGGTTTGTGAGATTAACAGATAGTTTTTTCTGTTTCTGGGAGAAATTTTGTGGCCTGTGTTTGTGGGAGATTAGACCGGTGGGTTGTGACCGTACCTCCAAAGTTTGACATCGGTGACTATGAATTAATGCTGGTGCCTTTCCCTCCAGGACCAGAAATTCTCTTAATTCACTTTTCTGATTTTGGAAGTTGCCAGTCACCATATATTTTCTTTACTCTCTTTGGTACAGTTTCTTTCTGTTTCATAAGGTGCACATTGTAAACTCAACATGTTGCCGCATGAGCACCGGCGAATTAAATTGGAACGATGAACCCATGAAGTCACCCCACCTTGCTCTTTACATCCCTCACGTACAAATACGGGTCCTGATACTCGTCAGCCTTGGCCTCACTATCTAAGACAAACTGAGATGGGTGCCAGTTTGCTTTTCTGTGCTGCATTATGAAGGGCAGAGAACTAATTCAGGAGTAAAGTCAGTCCCTATCTGGAAGCAGCAGCTTCTAGGAGAGGGACAGGTACCTGGAGCCGGGGCTTTGCCAGCTGCCACGGGTTTATCTGCTGCTGCCTCTGAGTCAACACTCCACCTTAGCTCGAGATAACAACCTCTAAATTACCTTCAAAGAAATCCCTCCCGAGCAAGTCCGTGCAGTCCTCCCAGCACTCTGCAGTCAGTTTGGAAAAGTTTTTCACTCCCACTTTTCTCTGCTGACTGTTAAAGCAGCCGCGCTGAGCACCCACGCCTGCGCTGGCACCTCTCACCCGGCATGTTCCAAGCGTAACAAAAACAACCTTCTGCCCGTGCTCTGCATCTGGCATTCACGTATGGTGATTTATCGAGGGCGAGGGCATGCGGAGCTCCTCCGGGTTAATGCTGGAAGTCAGCCACTGCACCTGAGGAGAGCTCCCCAACCTCTTCCTTCTGATCTGTGATGTGGAAAACCCTTTTTTCCGCACCGTTCCAGATACGCTCGCCCTTAGGCAGAGTCCCTGCATGGAAATTTCATCCCGAATCATGTGTATGTCAGAAAGTTGATGAACTGA
>VXBL01006968.1:232882-463197 GCA_013400195.1 Aramus guarauna | reverse complement strand
AAAAAAAAAAAAAAAGCCCCATGGGGCACACCAATAATTTCGGTGAGATATTTTATTTGATGTTGTATGTACAAGGAGGCACTTGGAACTAACTACTCCTATTTATTTTTTTAGCTTCTCCTTCAATGTATGTAAATATTATCTTTTAGTCAAAGAATATGCAAAAAGATACACGGTGCTACAAATAAGTTATTTGCTCAAACTGAGGATGCACACTGTTATTCTAACACTCACATGAAATGTGAACTCTCAGTAGAAACGAGAATTTAAACTGTGAAAATCAATGAGCACTCCAGTTTCTGTACTAATACTACTTGTCATAAATATTCGGGCTACAAATCCTTTGATATGTAAATCATATACATATATTGTACAACATGCAGCCATTGGTCTTACCTTTTCCACTTGTATTCATTTATTGTATAAAACTTCACCCTTCCATGCACTGAAATAGTTCCAGCAGGGATGAACTACTTCAATGTAAGACCTACGCTTCACTATTTTAAGTATATAATGTTACAAGATTTCAGTCAAAACAAGTATTGTTATTCTAAAATATGCTCTGTATTTTGGCATAAAAAAGTTTATATTATGTAGTTTCATGGCCAGTGATTATTCCAGAATTTCAGAGTGCTTTACAATGTCTGCTGTTTGTTGATCTCTGATGATCGTAATTTCTGAAGACTGGCAGAGCACTTCAGTTAATGACACAAACAGAGCAGTCTTAGTTAAGAACTGTAGTGCCATAACATTTAACTTGAATCAGAAACCACACCGATATTTCTTATTTTGTAAACGGTTGGCAACCGTAATTCTACTTCCAAGTGAGTATTTGTGGGGCCCTCTCTCATTTAACGTTATGAATCCCGGTAGTGTGCTGAATAAGCAGAGCTTGTCTTTTTAAGTTTCAGGGAACTCTTTCAGATGTCATAAAAAATAATAAAGGAAGTTTTTTGTGTTTGCGTCAGGTTATTCTAACAATGTCACAGGATATTGCTAGGTATTGCTGCTTTTACTTAATGTGTCAGTGGTCTGAAAATGAAACTAGTAGCTGTGAACACCTACATATTAATTCTGCCTCTAATAGCAAATCCTTTTGTGGATGTAGGCAAGTCTCCAAATCTCTCCTCCTCTATTTCCGTTCTTCAAAAATAGTGATCGTTAGTAAGTGTTGCTTAATAGTATGCAATACTATATGTGTCCAAAATGCTGAGCACAGCAGCATGTCAGAGCACAGCAATGAATTGCTTGCCATGCTAAATTGGACTTGGCAAAGCCATTTTGCTCATGGGGGATGTATATGGCTGATTTGAGGAAACAAGAGGTTCAGCACCAAAATGAAGCAGAGAGAAGCCAAGTGGCACTGGCTCTTCAGAAACTCTTCGGCAGAACTGGACAATCGAGGTAACAGGCATCTTTTGTGTAGATGGGCACTTGAAACATCACAGTTGGGCTGACGGGCATGATCTTTCTGCCTTATTCATGAAAAAAGATAGTGCTTCAAAGCTCTACCTTTTTCCAAAACTCCAAGAAATGCCCCACAGCCTGGGCCACGCTGTGGGACGCTGGGGCAGATGGTCTGCCTGGCAGCTCGGACACAAGCACGTGCAGTTCAGAGAGCTCCTGTGTCCTGCTTGTTCCTTGTGTCCCAAAGGCAAAAGTCCATTTATACAGTCAGTGTCCCCTCTCTGACAGTGGCACAAGCATGCAAGAGACAGGCTTCTCTGCAAGATGGACTTACAGCCTGACCCATATGGCAGTTTCTGTATCCATATGGAGGGCTGTGCCCTGAGGACCATGGCTAGGACCATCGTCTCTTTATTGTCTAGATCATGATAACTGATTGACATCCCTGGCATGAATATTCTCTGTGAGACCACCAGCTGCTGCAGGTGGTGACTGGGCTTTTTGCCCTTTGAAGTTGTTCCTTCAGCTCACACATCAAATGACATCCCGGAAGTTTATGTCTCAATACGGCCTTTTTTGCAAGGCTATCGTGTACGTGGGGTACTTCTGTGGGGCTCATGGAGAGCAGTCTGAGATACACGGAGGTGTTACGAAGGGATGAGAGCTAGAAAGAGTGTGTCGGGGATGAGGACAAAGGCAGAGGGGGTCAGCATGGCTCCAGGCTCCGGATCTGCTGCAACGCCTTGGGCTCTGCTGCTTTTGGACCTCATGTGCCGGGCAGAGCCAAGAGCAAGGCAAAAGTTCCATGTCTGTGGTAGGAGGCTGAGGCCAAATGAAGTGTAAGACTTGGCTGATGTATATCTATGTTGTTGTTTACACTTTACATATAAATATGTCTAACCTACCAGTTCTTATGATTCAGTATTGGAAGAAATGCAGTTTATAAACAAAGTGAATCCAGAATTTAGATCCTTAATGGAAACGGTCACCTGTGGGAAATTATTTCTGTGGAGCGTGATCACAGGAGCTAGATGAAGATGGAGACAATGCCGCCGAAACATCTCCTGCAGCAATTTAAGATCCTGCAGTACTAACGCAGGGAGTTCCTGCAACCAAGCCCTCAAGGAATCAGAGCAGTTCTGGGACCTGGCACAGAGCTCCGTCCAACTGCTGCACTTTTCATCGCAATTAAGATGCAGCATCATCATCAGCAAATGCGCGGACGTTACGGCGATGCTGCAGTCTGTGGGTTGGCTCGGTGCTCTTGATCTCACACCGGCAACCTGGGATTTGCTCTCAGTGTCAAAACAGGTTGTAATTAAGACTTCTGTTCATTATGTAAGAAATGTTTTTTTGGCCAGGTGCCTGTTCCCAAACCTTGCGTATCCGTGCGAAGGGGAGGAAGTGGCCTGCAGGAAGTGTCTGGGACACAGTGTCTGTGGTGCACAAGACAGAGGAAATACACAGGTCTCATTTCTTTGCTGCCCCGTAGCTCTGAACGAGGTAGTCAGTCAGAGCTCCCAGGGGCTGCCCTAGACTGATGAGTGACAAAAAATCGATGTAAGGAGCTGAGTCTGGTCTGTAGTGACCGGCAGCACCAAACGGCATGCAGAGGGAGCGTGCCTGGAGATGGAACTTCATCCAACCTGTCACAGAAAGATAAAGCACTTCCATTTCCACTTCACAAAAAGAAGTGCTTGCCATTAATCAAGGTAGTGTAAACGCTTCCTCTCAGCAATGGCCACTAAAGTTTCTACTTTGTTATCGACGCTATAAAAGCCTGTATGTTGAAGCTACCTGCATGAGGCTGACCACCTTCCTCCTTTTTCTGAGTCTGCAGGGGGGAGCTCTGGGTTTTGCTTCCTTGCACCATGGCGGGCAGTGCACACATTGCAGACAGGTATGCTCTCATTTCAGTCCTACCAGGCATAGACTTTCTATCCATTTCTTTTCCCAGTGTCCAACAAGCACCATTTTATGGACAGCAGCTTGCTCTACCAGTGCAGAATGAATTTCCGCCGGCGGCGACGATTAATGGAGCTCCTCACTGAGAAATCTCGCTTGATGCCAGAAAGCCACGACAGCCCGTTTTGCCTGCGCAAGCAGAACCATGACAACAGAAAACACACCAGTTTTCTCTCAGGTGACTCATCAACTCTACTGCTGTCTGTAGGGATGTTAAACAATCCTTTTCGGATGAGGGGTTGTAGTGGTTATCTGAAAAAAGCAGGGCAGGGTATCATGTGTCCCTGCTCATAGGGATTGTCCATTCACTCAATTTATCAAATTTTTAGCTCCTGTATCAATAGCATGTCAGGTGCTGATCAAAAATCAGTGTCCATGAACAAACAGAACGGGTTAAAAAACCCCCAAGCCCAAAGTAATTAGTCATATATTTTATGTGGAGTTTTCAAGAAAAGTAAAAGTGAGGGGAAGAGGTCCTGCAGCATTTGCTGTACAGCAATATCGAGCGAGAACCAAAAGAATAAATAGGAAGTAGTAGGAAAAATGGAAAAACATTATTTCCCTATATTGAAATGCCTCATAGAAGACACTGCCATGGGAGCAGTTCAACCATCATGTTAGCTAAAGTATACATGAGTGTATACTTTACAGAAAGGGTTGTTCTTCACAGAAAGGGTTGTCAGGCTCTGGAATGGGCTGCNGCAGTTCAACCATCATGTTAGCTACAGTATACATGAGTGTATCATAGCCATGCAATGACACTTCTAACTACGGAAAACACACCAACCCCTTGCCGCNGAGGTGGTTGAGTCCCCGTCCCTGGAGGTATTTAAAAGAAGGATAGATAAGGTACTTGAGGACATGGTTTAGTGGTTATGGGATGGCAAGGTTAGGTTAGTGGTTGGACTTGATGATCTTAAAGGTCTTTTCCAACCGAGATGATTCTATAGCCATGCAATGACACTTCTGACTACGGAAAACACACTAACCCCTTGCCGGTGCTGTGAGCAAAAGCATAGCTTATTGCTCTTGTTTGAAAGAAACCAAGGAAATGGGCTCAATAATCGGTACGAGTTCCCTTTCTGTATTTTCTCTCCGTTTGTAGTGAGTCCCACCAAGGAGATAAAGATCGTGTCGGCAGTACGGAGGAGCAGCATGAGTAGCTGTGGCAGCAGCGGGTACTTCAGCAGTAGCCCAACGCTCAGCAGCAGTCCCCCCGTGCTCTGCAACCCCAAATCTGGTGAGCACCAGGGTCGCTTATGATGCACAGGAGCCAGGGCACAGACATGTCTTTGGGGAGAAGGCAATGTGAAGAATGCCTAGCATCGCGTCTAAGTTCATCTTTTCAAGGATACATTAAAAATTCACAGCATCACAGGTTTTGTAGGCCAGAGGGGACTATTATCATCTCCTTACCCTCAAGTCCTGCTGAACACAAGCCAGGAGTCTGCCTCCAATGATCTCTGCACCAAGCCCATAATTGTGGTTTGAGCTGCAGTGTATCTCTTAGGAGGACATGCAGTCAGAGACCCAGATTTGCCTCTTCATTGCCAAGCTCTGAACCGATTCAAATCTCCTCCTAGAGACATTCCTTCGGTGCAAGTCAGAGGAGAGTTTAACTATCCGGTGGCCGCTTGAGTTGCTATAAAATAACACAGCTCAGAAAACAGCAGCTTCTAAAGAAAGAGGCAGCATTGTTTCAGCCTGTCAGGGACCATGTCTACGTTTTTGTTTGTTTAGGTCTTACACCGGTCTGTTTAGGAAGGTAAAAGCAGTGTTGAAGCTTATTTTCCTTTTGAAAGGATTTCCTATCCCACGCCACAAAGTTAAACACACCCATTCTTCCACAGCTCACTTAAAATTGTTTCTTACTGTACATCTGGGAAGGGGAAAACAGACCAGGATAGGTATTGTTTCAGCCTCTCTGTTTCCCTCAGAAACGGCCCTGAATTTCAGAGCAGAGTCCCGGCTGCCCTGTCTGCTCCTCGTTATTTGAAACTTAGCGGGTCTCTGCCGATGGTCTGGGGAGCGTTGTGCAGAGGGGGAAGGCTTTGGCGGATCTGTGTAAGCTTTGCTTTCAAAGGGATGCTGGCATTTGAAGTGATTTCTAGAGAGAGCCTCAAGCATTGTATGAATCCTCTTCAAAACACGGAGCGCTTAGTCCGGAGATGAGCGAGCTGAAGTGCATTTCAGTCCTGCGGTGCAGAGTGGCCATCGGAAAGAGAGGTGTAGTTACGGGGATATTTTCTTTCTCTCTCCTTTTGGCACATTTCCCTCCTTCTCCTTACGCTCTGCTGGGAATTCAGTATGAGGCTTTAAATTAAAATAATTTGAAGGACTCAGCAGGACTGGATGCCCAGAAGCCATAACCCCCTACACCAGACCTGCTGTCCACCTTGGGGGAAGGCTCTCAGCGCTGGTGGTCGTGGCATCCTTGGACTACATTGCTGTTGGGTGTTGGGCACCACCTTCCGATGTGTTTACCCCTCTATGCTATGGGTTTGCCTCTATGCGAAGAGTGCCACAGTATCGTGTTTTGGCAAACTGTCTCTCAGGTATAGTTCCAAGAAACTCTCTGACAGGTTTTGTATGAGGAGCTCGTTGGCCCCAGTACATTATTAATTACATCCCAGCAAATTTTCTGGGACAGATAAACCAGCATTCATGTGCTGTCCATAAATGCGTGTGTTATCTGAAGTATGCCAACTATTCCATTCATTTACGGTTCTGATTATATATGAAGTGTCAACACATGAGCAGTGAGAACAAGTTTATTTTAATGCAGCTGATTACACAACACTGGAAGAAAAAGGATAGGCTGATGTTGCCCTTGCATAAATTCTTTATTTTTTAAAAGAAATTCTCCCTTAGGACTAGTTTTCAAACTCTGAATAGCTTTAACAGACTCATATTTGAAAAAAGAGAGCAATGGGCTTATAAACAGACGTATTTTTAAGAATTATACAATTACCAGCAACGTAGGGTAATTTCTCCCGTAGCACAAGAACAGATCCACACGTTGTCTCGCTTAGGTTAACATAAAGCCATCAGATGTAATTGTTACAGAGGAATTCTTAATCCTTTGCTGGACTATAAAGTGATTTTTTTCACAAATAGTTTCCTGCTATCCAGATCCAGAGCATGTCGCCGAACTGCAGGCTAATAAACGCAAGGCAGAGGTATATTTATTGTCAGATGAGTTCTCTTGCAGGCAAACACTTAAAAAAAACCCCAGATCATGACTTGATCAGTCATGTAGAAAAACAATTATCAAACAAACAAAAAAAATAATTCTGGGGGTATAATGAAGGGAGTCCCGCAAGGGAGTCCCGTGTGGATGATTTTACCTGATTCTGACTTGTCGAAGGAGCTTAATCACTCAGGTTTTTTATGTTGACCAGGCGTGCTCTGCAAAGTGTGACGCCGGCTAAATGACAATTTGACAAAATCCATGAGAAAGTAAAAAAAAATACTTATTGGTTTGTATGCTAGAATTCTCCCTGCACCCATGAATGTCATTAAGAAACTCATGAATGTCTTTGAATACCATCTGTGGGAAATTTTGTCTTCCACCTGTGACTGAAAAGGCAGACAACATCAAAATTATTTATCACTACAAGAAAAGCAGCCGTAATTTTAGAAGTGAAGCAGGCAAATGCACTGAACAACATCTATCTTTCCCTTGTCCTCCATCTTGTGAAGCATTTCTAGGTAGATAAAAAACGGTACACAGAACGGTAACAATTTGATTTGGCAGAACTATACATTTACTTTGTTCAGAGGAAAATTATCCCAATGCATTGCAAGGCAATGGGGAATCACCTGCAGAAACTCACTGGCATTTTTTTTCATGTAAAAACCCAGCCAGCTAGAGGTTTCGTAGGCTGTCCCTGGATAGGATGGAGTTAGATGTCTGTGCCTACATTTGCAGAAATTTCTTTGTTGGGGATAATCCTTGACTCAAGTAGAGTTTTATTTTTACTTAATACAACCGACTCAGATGAAATAGCAGAGAGCACCCACCACGCACAGAGCGAGCCGGGAAGAAAAGCTGCTCCATGTCAGGAAGGTCAGTCACTTGTTTCAACACTGGACACGGGAACAGCCACTTCTGATGTTTGTGATAGTGTTTAGTGGATTGCAGACAACAAAGTCTGTTTGCTAAAGGCCCCGATTTTCCAAAGATCTCATCATTCGTACTCAGAGTTATTCCGCAGTCTTTTCCTTGGCTCCTTTACTACTTTCAAGCAAGTCTGCAAGCATTGAAAGAGTGTACGGGAAGTGGGACCAAAAAGATGTTGTATACCAACGCTGTATCTTATTTATTAGGAGAAACTCCAGGGGAATGTTTATATTGAATATTCATTTATGTACCTCCACAGTATTAAAGAGACCCGTGACTGCTGATGAGCTTTTGATGCCTGGAGCCCCATACGTAAGAAAAACTTTTACGGTACGTCTCCAGTATTTGTCTTTATTTTCTGCATGTTG
The DNA here is from genome assembly GCA_013400195.1 of Aramus guarauna. Classification (NCBI taxonomy): domain Eukaryota; kingdom Metazoa; phylum Chordata; class Aves; order Gruiformes; family Aramidae; genus Aramus; species Aramus guarauna. The sequence goes on along the minus strand of VXBL01006968.1, from coordinate 455,334 downwards.
TATGCATAAAGTAATCCAAACAGACATTTTCTGATGGGATAATTAGGGCTTATTTGCATTTGCTAAGGTTTGTACTTTAAAATCCTAAACTCCGTTATCAGTACTTCCACACATTTCAGGTCTGATTCTGCACTTGTTTATCCTGTCTTTATGCCAATGTAGTACTGCTGACTTAAATGGAGTGTAAAATTACATAAAGCCAATAACATTTGTATTACACAAACTCATCTAGACTTTGTGCTTCTGGTAATACATGTGCTGCAGGAGTGGATTACCTACCCAAATTGAGGTTTTCTACTTAGGACTATCTAGACTATGATGGGACATAAATTTTGATTCATATTCCCTATTAGAGACAGCCTGTCTGTAAAGACCTTTTTTAACCTAGTCATCGGAAGCGTTGCTTCTGACAGCCTCCTAGTTCAACAAAAAGAGTTCATTGAAAGCAAGAGGAGTCATTGGGATAGAACCTTTCCCATGAGTGATAGAGCAGCCTGCACACAACGTCCTTTGCTGTGTTGGAAGTATAGAGACATTGACATTATATCTTGAACCATTTAGATGTTACCCCTTGAATTTCACTGAGCTGCTTGAAGGTGATCACGTCCTTCCTTCTTTCTCTCCAGATCGTCGGCGACGCCGTGGGCTGGGGCTTCGTGGTGCGGGGGAGCAAGCCCTGCCACATCCAGGCCGTGGACCCCAGCGGGCCAGCAGCTGCGGCTGGGATGAAGGTGGGTTTTCAATTTGGGATGATTTGCTGGAGGTATTTGTGCTGCTCGTGAAGGTCTTGGGCTTCCCGTGCTTGGGGAGGGAGAGGTGCTTTTGTCTCCAGGATTGAGTATCTTTGGCTCAGTTTCAGGCATTTGTGCCCAGCGAGTTCTGCTGCCTCTCACCCCCTTCCTGTGTCTTTTCTTCTGTCCTTGAGATTCTTCAAGTCCCTTTTCCACATGAAACTCATTTATCCTTTCCAAGTTGCTTTCTTGATCCTTTCCCTTTTTTGGTTGTTGTTGGGTCTTTGGGGTATTTTTGTTTGTTTGGGATTTGGTTTTGGTTTTTTTTTTTTTGGTTGGTTGGCTGCTTTTGATGGTGGTGATGTTTTGGTTGTGGTTTTTTTTTTTTTTTTGTATTTTCACCTTTTTGCAACTCTGCACAATTTTAGCTTCCCTCTTTGCAATGCATGTGGTTGCTGGTATGCAGCTTCTGGACTTTGCCTATATAGGAAGAGGCAAAAGGCAAAGTCAGACACTTATTGAAAGAGAAGCTAGCATAACCCATTGTTCACTGCAAGGCAGCTAAGATTCAAAACGTTTTGGAAAGAGGAATGTATGATACTTTCATATTTCATAAAGAGTTGAAATAGTTTCATACATGATAAATACAAATTCCATGTGAAGGCTTTTGTACTGCTAATGCAGAGCCTATGGACTTACCTGCAGGTTTGGATCACGTCCTGCATATACTGTGAATTAATCACTCTCTTGTACTGTGGGGAAAATAAAAGCAAAGCATTATGCTAATTACAGATAAAAGCAAGAAAGGGAAACTAGCTGCTACACCTACTCCAGTGTCCAGGCTGGGCCAGACACAAAGATTAAATTATCAGCTTATGTCATGTTTTATTGTACAGTAACAACATAGATGAAGGTTTTAGATGTATTCCACATGCAGCCCAGTTTGCCACAAATTTTGTCCTGCCTTCTGATTCGTCTCCCTTTCCCATCACACTCAGCCAGCTGTCTCTCACCATATATTCACACCCACCACGCTAGAGGCAGCGTGAGCTGCCATGACTCCAGGGATGCGATCCTGCCCATCGCATGATGCCAGACCTGCCGTGGCACCCTCCTTACCAAATGCAATACAGGGCTGTCACATCTCCTGCTGCTGGGTTGGTTTTTGTTGGGTTTTTGTTTTGTTTTGTTTTGTTTTTAATGAAACTTGCAAGAACATCCTGTCTTTGAAACCTTTTTTTTTTGAGTACGGGCAGGAAAACCCCAGGGAAGGGGAATGGCAGCTGCAGAGCCTGTTGGTGCATGCAGCACCCTGACACATCCTGCTGGCAAACAGCTTGATTCATGAGGGAACTGGAATTTTTTATATGTTTCATACAATACCTAAATATAATATACAGTTACAATTTTTATATGACGAGTATAATTTCCAAATAATAATCCTGCCTTAAATGTAAGGGACTTAAATTTAAAAATAATGAATTTATTCATTTATATGTTCTAGATCCTGAACTTGGGAGTTTAGTACTTTGCAGCATCTTTTACTCTCTGAATATAGCAGCTAGCAATAAAGTAGCTCTATTCTGAAACCTGACTTGTAAAAATAACACCATGGTGTCATACGTATAATCTTAGAGATTTCACTTCTGCACTCAGCAGCTTCAAGCTGAATATAGTGGGACTTTGGTTTGTTCTTACTTTTGGTTTCATGCTGACAGCCCTGTGTCTACACAGTAGGGCATTCAGTTCTTTCGTATTTCACCTCTGAAACTGGCTTTATGGACCAAATGATGTCCTTATGTCATCCATGTGTTCATGTACTCTGAGGGGGTTACAGAGGTTTACCTAAACCATTTAAGACATAAGAATGTAAAATAGTCTGCTGTGCTGAGGGGAGCAAACAGTACTTTAAACAATAAAACTGGGATCTGTTGCCTTGCACTTGCACGAAGGACAGATCTGATTATTTGCAAAGGTGCTATCTTTATATAACATCGCTTTTCAGAGCAGAATTGCACATAAAACATTGTGGCCATATATTAGTAGAGTCCACGTTTAGACACCAAAATTGTCACTCCGTTTTCAGAAATGCTGAATTCCTCTGGTGAAGAAATGCCAGTTTTCATTGAAAATAAGGGGTTTTGCTGAGGTATTCCCATGGCAATAGCTATGTAAATTACGGCACAGTATTTGAAATTTTTAAAAATCTATGTCACTTAATCCATCTGTTTACAGAATTCTTCAATCTGGCAAATTTAAAGGAATCGTATGACAGGCTTTAGATGACAGGTCCTTGAAAATAAACCTTCCCCTGTGTGGAAGCTGCAGGAGAGGCACTTTGAAAATAGACTATTGGGCACGGTAACTTCTGGTGGGCTGGTGCAAGAGGCGTTTGTCTGCCAGTGTTGCTCTGAGCACTACACCAAAGAAGCGCTAACAAGGAAAGTTGGCTATGATGAAAAGGGCAAGAATTTGAAGAAGAGCCAAGACTTGGCGTTGCAGTTTGTAGAAAAGTTCTTGGCAGTAGCAGCAGGGTTTTTCCTCCTAAGGAGATGTATCCAGTGTAATCGTTTTTGGAAGTGTCTTTATTTGTAAAGCTTGTGATTTTACACTTATCTGTCTTGGAGAAGACTATATTCCCATCTCTGCATTACACTGGACAAATTGTTGCAAGAGGACTTCTGCCTACAATCTCATTGTAGGAGGTCACTTTGCACACTTAAAACTCTACCATGTATTATACCAAGCGGTAAAGATTACAGTCTCACCCTACCTGAAGGGCTTTGTGGGGTCTTGCTTTCAGTCTGACCTTGGCGGGGTTCCTGGCCAGCTCCAAGGCGCAGTGAATTGGGAGTCTGAGGAGAAATCTCAATGAGCCTGGGACAGAGCTCTGGCCTCACGCAGCGACTGTGTGGTGGGCACGGCGCTGGGCACCTGGGATGCATGGGTCTGTGTTGCACACGTGCACCTCTGTGTGGCAGTGCTTGCCATCTCATTACACATCCTCTTCTGGAGGAATTTTCAATTTAATTCTGAGAAAATCCCTACTAGCATGGGGTCGATATCGACAATTGCGGGCTGCCCCGAAAACAGAAGTCGGGGCAGCCACAGCATGGTCTGCAGAAGATGTGTGAGAGGGTGTAATGGTTTTGGCTTCAAGTCTTCTTCTGGGGCTGCTAAACAGGATTACCATTTACACTCTGAGGTTTCAAGTATGAATCTAAGCAAATAATTTAATAAATATCTTGTCAATTAGCTTTATTAAAGTATTTTTAAACCTGGTTTGTTGAAGTGCGGTTGCCTGTGACAGCGTTGTGAAGAGCGTGGTTGCTGTAAGCACATTACCAAGTGGGAGCTGGAGGCGCCGCGGGGCTATGAAAGGAGTCAGTGTTGCGATGCGTACTTCCAAGTTATTTGCAGCTCTGTTTTGCTGTCTGCTGTCATCAGCAGTGGAAGACAAGAACAGCAGGATTTTGAAGTTCCCAGGTTGCTTTAATATTCAATACTGACTGGCTGCAAAATTCAGGTCTCTGCAGATGACACTGCTAAATGTTTCCCCTTGTTGTCAGGATAATGCTTTTCCCCCTTTTTTCAGTGTTTCATTCTGTAAGTTAATTTCTGGTTTTAAGGTACAAGTATTCTTTGAAAAGTTACACAACTTGACTTCAAACTAATGACTTAAATTATGCATCAAGTGTTGTTATTTAGTGTGACATCACTACAACAGTGTGACAAAAGAAGCAGACCTAGTTTACTGTGAGGCTTGTGAAAGAAAAAAGTTAATAATTCATTCTGCTAATTATCTGTTCTGTCTTTTGGCTGGAGAAATCAGTGCCCAGCTCTAACCATTGAGGAATGCTAAAGAGTATCTCATTCCCTAAACTGATTTTGAGCAAATTAGTATTTATAGCTGTTACACCTAAGGTCTTTGTATCATAGAAGTTGCCAACAGCCACTCAAGCTTTCCTACCCTTTTCTAATTCTTCTTCATTTCCATGAGTAGCAGGGAGTTTGGGCGACCACGCATGATCACTGGTACCAACCCCTTCTGAGCTCTGCCTGGGGATTACAGTATACACCCAGGATCATTTCAGTGTGGTTCTGCTCTCCTTCTGATCTTTAAAAGCTGGTGCAGGAAGGAGGTCAACCTCGTAAATCTTCTGCCTGTGCCATCGTCTTCTGCATTCACAAATTATTATCTCAGGTCCGGGTTCTCAAATGATTTCACTAGCAGAATAAGAGCCAAATCTCAAGTGTAATTGAGTAGCCACTGTTTCATAGAGCGGATTGCCAGGCCCGTTGAGGTCATCAAGCCCAGTGTCCCTGCAATCAAAGGAACCTAAGTACCATCTGATTAGTCCTCAAAGTCCAAATACTGCCACAGTCACAGAATATTACAGGCTCGTAACATAAAGGACTGAAAGCTATGCATTGTGAGGTGCCAAGTGGGGGAAAAAGCAACCCAAAAGCACGTGATGGCAGAGGAATCGCCAGTGCCTTCAGTTCCTGCAACAGGAAGAATTTGAACTGTGAAATTCTTAGGAGGTGAACGTACGCCATGCTGCTGAGAAACACAAAACCCACTCCATGGTCCTGCCAGTCTGACCTCAAAACTGGTGAGTGCTTAACTGTTTGACAAGCAAGATAAAATCCTAAATAAAATAAATTATTCCCCCAGGAAAAAAAAAATCCCATTTATGGCTGTGGCAAATCTCCAATGTTTTACAGGATAGTGGGAAAAGTAGAAAAGCTAAAGGCAGCCTAGCTGAGCTTAAAGACTGGGATTTATATTATATAAATAAGGCACAACAAACATGCCTCCATTTAACCTTTTCCATGAAGCTTAGGCAAAGGAAGTTCCCTCAGTGTTTTGTGCTGGCAGTCTAACTCTTTAGAGCACTGGGGAGATGCTCCAGTGCTAATTGAAGGTATCCGAAGGGTACTTTCACTCTCTCATGTGACTGAGCTTTAAATGAGAAGATGAAGTAGGTTTGGATAAATATTTATACTGTGCACTAGCATATGGTGTTGTTGAAGCAGATGCAATTCAGTCTCAGAATTCTTATCTTATACCAACATGTTGCTGAATGTAGAAAAGCATAAATTACGCGAGTTGCCATCTGGTTTCAATTACAGCATGAAAACACTGGGGCAGGTTGGTATTTTCCTTTAGCTGTGTTATCAGCTCGCTGCTGAATTTGATAATTACATTAGAGTGAATTCAGAATGAATGTATTTGGTAATGTGAACACTCAAAAAAAGTTGCTGACAAACTGCTTTCATAGCTTGTCCATAAATAGAGAAACAGCAGAGCTAAATGTGCATAGCATTGCATGCGATGAATGCCACTACTGTAGGGCTTGAATATAAATGTGTATGCAAGTTTCAAACACGTCTCTGTAAGTGAGTGCCTCATTTTCTGACAGTATTTAATTATAAACTATAACATAAATGTCCATTCTCCTTGTCCTGTATTCAAGTACCTATGACTTTAGAGAAATCTAATTTTAAGAAGTCAGATTTGATATTTTACCATAAAATCAACTCTGGTTTTGCAAAACCAAAGAAAATTCAAACAAGTTTTAGCTCCATCTTTGTCTTTATGCAGTTTTAACCAGAACCTTAGATTTTCTATGCTACTGTCCATCACGGAGATTGGAGAGAGAGAGCTGAGGAGGGTAGCCATTAGCCTTGAACATCTTGTAAGTCATGCTTAAAAGAGTGGTTGTCACATTAGGACATGTTAAGAGCGTAGTGAGAACATAATGGTCAACCGCTTGGATACTATTTTTTTATTTATTTAATCTCTAGCAGAAATCTTTCTAAAAGACTCTGAAGAAAGCAGCTGTGTAAGTAGCATGATGATTCAACAGAAGTTGGAAGAGATCAAATATTTGTGAATGTGAAAATACTCAACCCTGCCATCAACGTGAAAAATGGAATAGTGGTTGGTTGTCCTTGACAACCATTTAACAGCAAGTATAGCAATCACCATGCTTTCCCGATTGATGCATGAATCTGTGCCTGGGTGTTCCTACTCTGCGCCTGCCTTTCTCTTTGGTCTGTGATCATCATTTGCTCAAGGAGTTTGCTGGCGAGCTGCGGTGATGCCTCTGTAACTGTCCCAAAGGTTCCGTTTCCAGTGGGTGTGTTTAATTAACCTCATTGAGTAGTTCCCAATTTTTTTAGATTGAGTCCTGTTACAACTTTTCAATAGGTTGGACCCACCCTAAAACCCCAGTACTCTAACAACAGTGGGATTATTATATTGCCATGAAAATTATGATAATACCATAGTTCTATGAGTACTGGGCAGCGGGCTGCATTGTACCCATCTCCTCTTGTCTGAGATTTTGTGAATTCAGCCCTCTCACCAACTCAGATCTCTTATTGAAGGCAGACGTGATTTTGGGAGCTGCATTGCGTGTCCCTGCCAAAACTTTGTCTGGTTGCCAAAAGGAGACAAGGTTTGGCAAATCTTCCCTTTGCTTTCATTACAGAATACTACTAGTGCAACAACAGAGTCCTTATGGCCTTGATCATCCTTTGCATTAGCACAGTGTCTTTAGGTTGATGGAAATCATCAAATGTTTTCTCAGCGGTCCCCCTTTCCCCTTGCCATTGGGAATCCCAGTGCAGCATTGGATGAGCTGTGAATCAGTCTCTCTTCTGCCCCTTTGCTGCACCAGCAACTCAGTCTGCTTTATTCTTCTTCCACGGTGGAAGCCCTGTCCTTGTTAGACCTCTCTGAGTTACAGGAGACTATCTTAGTGCCGCTCTACCACTGGCCTTCTGGTGGAACATGCCTTATGGTGGCCACATGGAAGACACAATTTGGATTTGGATTCTCTTCTTTACCCTGTCACAAATCCTCTCTACAACTGTGTTGACCATTTTCCTACCAGAATCCGTAGATATTCTTGTAAAGTACTGTGGGATTAGATGGATGGAAAAATGCCAACGAATCTGACATAATGAAAAAGTTTGATGAATGGATCCAATTTTGTACCAGTACGAATGAAAAAAACCTCCAGTTTCACTAACATTTGCTTGTGTCTTCCGGGGCTGTGGTTCACAGCGTATGGTCTAGGTTTCCCAGTCTCAGAGCAACACTTAGATCCAAATCTACAGATGGGATCTGCTGACTCCCATGCAGCAATGTAACACCGGCACAGGCTCCACTGAGCTTCAAACTTCAGTTTGTACAATTGTCCTCTTTCTAAGCCATCCTTCTCCCACTCCTGATGACAAATTTCTGCTTGTATTCACCCCAAATACTTTCTTTGTGACATACCGCCCTGCCCAGGTTGTAACTGTTCTGGGAGTAGAGACTTTCTATTTCCAGTACTACCATATTCTAATCTCTGCTAATCTTTACCAAAATTCTCCTCTATTTTGCTCTAATAAATCATTAGACTCTTAAGTATGGCATTTTGGTTCTTTTAAAGCCATGATAAAGCCCAGACATCTTCAGACATCATTTCATCCTACATTCCTACTTTTTTTGGTGGATCTCAATTTTTCTGCTTGTTTCCCTGGTTTGCCTTGCTTCTTACCCCACAGAGCTGTTTAAGGATCAGTTTGTTTTGGAGACACCTCTTCCCAGGCCCCAGCAGTTGTTGTGGATGGTTAAGTGAACTCCACCCTTGTGCAGATGTCTCTGAGTGGACAGTCACCACCAAGTAGATGGGGCGAGGGACTGCACTTGCTTCAGTGGGCTGTGGGCTTCTGTTCTTCTCAGTCGGTGGGCATAAAATCACCTAAAAAAAATCAGCCAGCTTTGTATTGGACTATAGACTAGGTGCTTGCTGTGGCTATCAGGAGCTGTTTTATGATAAAGAAATCAAAACTCTGCATGTGAAAAATCACCCCTCTGAAGTACAGAAAATTGATCAACCCACCACAAAAATATGGGAAAGACCCACTCCCGTGGAGACGGGCAGCGCAGTGCTCAAACATCACTCCTGCAGGATGCAAACTGCAAAATACACACAAAAAAGAAAACAGAGAAAAAAATCTTTCTCTGATTTTCAGTCCTGTTTCTGAACAACAGGATCCATGTTCTTCGCTATAGAGAAAGGAATTAAGGCAGTGGGAATTCCTACGTGAAATGTAAAAGGAGTGGGTTTAGCCTTTTGAGTATAAATTTCATCTTTAACAGTGAATTTCCTTCCCCCCCCCTAAACTTATAGGACACAGGTTTAGCAAGGTTTTACTTGCTTATCCCAGGCCTGAATGTTGCCCTGCAGAACAGTATTACATTTTCAATAACTGTGTGTGATTTTTTTCTAAAGCCTCTTTTAACAGAGCGTTTTACTGGGCAATAAAATGACTTTTTTTTTTTTTCTTTACAACAACTGAAACCTTATGCAAATACAGAAAGTTTCATAATACCTCAGAGCTCTTTTTTCTGCAATCACAGCAGTTTGGTTGACATGAGATTTGAACTTGTTTGTAGGCCAGTCACCTAAAATGCTGTTGGGCAACAAGTGACCTGCTGTGCTTGTGTCTGTACGTTGGCTTCTTCTCCTCAATAGCAAATACAATTCAGAAAAAAAAATTGTCTGCAGTTTTGTCATTGGAGGTCAGTGTTTGGTTTTTTGTTGTTTTTTTTTTTTTTTTTCAAGTTATTCACATTATTTTGACAAAAAGTAGGTTTAAAAATTGTTTTTTGAGCAAGTGGAGTGTTACGGCAGGATAACCCAGAGATCTGAACACGCTGCATATCTGAAAGTGCTTTCTTGATTGTTTCTGAAGTCTTACAGCTGTAGCTATTCAGAAAGAGAGAAAGCAGTCTTGGTTTCAGCTGCACTGTAAAACAGGGCTGTGCCTGTGTTTTGACACAGCTTCCAAATTCCAGCGTGGTCTATAGCCCATTGAACGGCGAGAGTCAGTGCCAGCCAGAACAGCTGGGATCTTACCCTTGCTCGAGCTTTCTTAGGCTATTGCAGGTCACTCTCAGGTAGAGCAGGCTCTCTAAAGACAGGACTGTCATCTGAAAAACTTACCTGCAGAATGGTTGCAATCTTAAAAAGAAGATCCTCAGTGTCTATAGAAAAGACAGAAAATTAGAGGTCAGCACAGCAAAATGCCGGCATTTTGAACTGCTTTTGCTCTCAACGGAGCATGGAAAGCCCTTTGTATTATTAGGTTTAGTTGCAATACCCATTTCACTTGAAGCCTTGAAGATCCTCAGGTGCCGTTGGGTTCACAGCGTGGTGGCTATCGCAGCTCTCTGCCCCGAGCGCTCCAGGGCTGCTGCTGCTCCCCAGCTGCCCGCTTTACAGACCCTTCCCCGCGCTTCTCCGGGTCTTTTCTCGTTGCTGCTCAAGACACAAGCTGGCTTCCTGTCATGATACAAGTGAATGACTCGGGAAACATGTTGCATTAAAGCCAAGGTTCTGTTTAGCCAGTCAAACACATGGAAAAACAATTGCACTTTTGTCTGTGCAAACAGAGAGCAGCTGTTTGTCTCCAATGGCACAGACCGTTCCTGCTCCTTACAGTCTTGATACTGGAGGGTGCTGAGGGTGTCCTGCCTAGAGCTGACTGCCCTCCGAACTCCCTTCTTTGGGCGAGTTTAGGGAATATTTTTGTTTAAATAATATGGGACTTAAACAAATGACATTTAGTTAGTTTAACCTAATTATATTTGACCTTGTAAGTAAACCCATATATAGCTTTTTAAGTTCTTTATTCCTTATGTGTGTTTTTTCTTTTAGCAGCTCTAGTTTAGGTATAGATATACCAGAAAAAAACCCAACCGACCAAACACTAAAAGGTCAACCCAAGCATAAAAAGATGTTATTTCTCCGTTAAGACACCATGTTCTGCTGTTGATGCAGTGTTTCACCCAGAGCCCCCTTTAGCCATTCATTTCACAGTTTCAGAGCTGTTCTGTGGTCGGTATCACACTGCAGGATACAATAAAACTGCGTATGACGTTAAGCACGCAGTCACTGGTTTGCTTTCCTGACGTGGCCCAGCCCGGCTCAGCTTTACCTGTGGCTGTTCCTCACCGCGACTCAGGTTAACTCAGTCGTTTTACACACCGATGCCCAGTTAGGGCCATGAGCAGCAGTGACCTATATTTCCCTATTCCGTATTTATGGAAGGTTTGCATTTCAGGCTGTTAGGCCCTTATTACCCTCCAGGTATCTACGGATACCTTTAATTTACCTACATATGTCCCATTTGCTGTGTCTGACCGCTCAGTCAATCCGTTGGGGAATCTCTGCCGCCGCAGAGCCGAGACTTGCGTACAGACCGAAAGCTGCCCACCTCAGAACAAGAGCTGTTCTCATGAATTGTTAGGTCAGCTCTTTCTCCCCTCTAATTTATCCTCTCTATTCGTGGAGTTTGGACAGCAATGATTTCATTCTATTCCCGGTGGAAAAAACAAACTTAAATTCCCATTGATTCCCATCAGTGGGGAGGGAGGGAGACACTATCTGAACCAGTGATGAGGTCCTTTGGGACTCTGTGACGGAATTTTATACTATGTGAATTATTATGTTATGTTGTTAAGAACATATTATTTTATTAGATGTATTTATTATTTTCATATAATGTTGTTTTCATATTATTTTGTTTAATTTTTTTTTTAATTAGAGTTTGGAATACTATAAAAAAATCAGCTCTTTTTTAAAATAAAAAAGATGCAATGAATGTATGTAATGGAAGTACGTAACGAAGCCTTGCTCAGGCAAACCATCCATACCAGACCGCAGCCACAGACCAAGATGGGGCACCAGAATTACATCCTTATGTTTGCAATTCTGGAAAAGGAGCTGGTTTTCCCTGCTACGCATCGTACCATGCTCTGCTGGTACCCAGTTTCCAGCCCGCTGACGGGACCGTGAGCCAGCTTAACGCGGGGGTAAAGATTGAACAAGAAATGTGTCCCTCCTGTGTTTATGCAAGCCCTGGATACTTGCCTACTCCCACACCACCCACTCTACAGCCAATTACACATTCGCTGGAGATATTTGCAGAGCTGAACACACAGCTGCAATTTCTTCTGTTTCATCCAGTAACCTCAGTTATGTTGAAAAGGACATTGCATGAGTTTTTAACCTTCTGGTGACATGCAGTAGATTTTGAATTGTTAGATTCCAGCTTCGGTTTACTAATTCTAGCAAGATTGCATGAATTTAAAAAAAAAAAAAAAAAAAAAAGATAAAAATCTAACTGGAAACATAGCTTTTAGGACCTCTGATTTTCATCTCTTTTCCTCGTTCCAGCGTGACAATGTAAAGCTTAGCGGAGTGGGAGCAAATACTTCAGTGCTGCCCGTGTTTGCTCTGACTTAGGAGGTTAGTCTTGTGTCTTAGGCTCTTCTGTGGCAGCACGTTCAGCATCTCTGTGGCCTGGGCTCTTTGCTGAGCACGAGGATTCCTCTGCTTTATGGCTGTGGGTTACCTATTAAAGTAGAAGAGTCCCTGTATCAGCATAAATGCAGGTTGTGCGTGTAAGGGTGTAAAAGAAGTTGAGCCCTGCACCGTCTCTCCTCCACCGCTCTCCTGCCTCAGATTTCTCTGTGCTTGTTCCTTCTACCTTAACATCCATCTTGCCGTTGATTTCATCAGACTTTAAGTTGTCTGAAAACTTAAGCTGCAGTTTACTGATCTGGGTGGGAGCTGCTGCCAGAAAGGTTGATCCTATCTTCACCTCCTTTTCATCTCCCTCTTTCCCTTTGCCTCCAACCAGATACGTATCTATTGCCTCCTTCCTCCAACCATGTCAGGCACATCAGGGGACTTATTTTGCCTGGAGACGAGCCCTTTCATTTATTTATTTTTGCTGGCACAGGATTAAAAGGGAGCGGTGCCTGGCTTTGGCGCGTTGCTCCCCGGAGCCAGCACGAAGGGACAGCAGCACCAAGTCCTCCTTCGAGCCCTCCCCGTTGGAAGAGGTTTGATGTCTGCACCCACGGACTCCTTGGCAGTTCAGGCCAAGGGTATCCCTGTCTGCTGGCAGGAAGGGCTGTGGGGTCCCACAGCGGTTACTCATCCAGCTTTTAATAAACAAACCCTCTCCCCCCACCCCTTTTCTTTTAAAAGTAAGATTAGTTCTTTAATCCCCAAGGAGAGGGAAGCCTCCTTCTCTGGTGTTGTCACGTAGTGTTTTGCGTACCAACCTGTGCCGTGGTGTGTGAGGTAGAAGGTGATGATGTGGCAATTAGCTCGGGAGATTTATTCAAGAGATGTAACCACCAGCATGGCAAACCTGCCTGGTTACCCGCTTGTAAATACAATACCTTCTTTTTCAATGGTAACTGCAATAAAAAGTAGAAGCAGTGCCGCTTTTTGTTCCTCTGTGACAAAATAACAGCCTTGGATGGGAGTAAGTGTTTACTTTCACTAATTCCTCAACTCCTTCGTATTTCATATTTAAATTAAATATAAAAAATGATGCCTTGATGTCCATTGTTTGCTTGAGAGCGCGGCAGTGCTCGGGAGGCAGGAATGGGAGCAGTGGTTCCCAACATCCCCAAGGAGCCAGGGGAATGTGAGGGAGGGGAAGTCTCACTGGAAGCAGAACTCCTTAAAATGTTGGAAGCTTGGCCGTCCCCTTCCTTCTTGCTGAAGGCTGGAAAGCTGTCTTTCAGATGTTACGTTCTTGTAGCACCTGAGCCTCCTCCAAATTTTCCTGAAATCTGTCAGCAAGACAAGAAAAGCAAAAGCAGCTATATCACCTTTTTAAACAAGCGATGGTAAAGAATTTTTTTTTTTTTTTTTGGCTTTGCTTTTTCCTCCTCAGCATCAGCAGTTCAGTAACCACAGGTGAGAGCTGTGGACATACCACAAGAATCAACCAGTAAGTTTTCTATCTTAGAACTAGCCCAGAGTTTTCAAAAAAGCATCTGTAAAGTGTGAAGAGCTTGATTTGTTGGTTATTCTGCTTAAGACATCTCCAGGTCACTGACAATTGCAAATGTTAATCTTTCAGCCCCACTTTGCATGGGTGCCTGTAAGGCAGGGTTCTTACTGGTGCCATGGCCTGGTATTTACTAGAACTCAGGATCTCGCAGGTCTCTCATGCGGATCACACATAGAAAATGATGGGTTTGCTAACCACACATGAAGGATCTGTCCTCTGGAAGATCACAGTGAGTTTCAGAATACCATAATGAAACAATTATAAGCTTGAGCTACTCAAACTGGCCAGCTGATCCTTGTCCCTGTAGGATTAGTAGGACATGAAAAAAACATTTATTTACAATTATTGAGGATATCTCTATAACAGAAATACAAGCAGGCTGTTTCTGTAATGGATTTCATTTTAATTTTCATTAGCAAGAAGAAAAGCAAAACCAGTAACATCGGACTCATCTTTTCTTTTTGAAATAGTTATGTTGCAATTCTGGTATCAATTTTATTCTGTAAAATTGTCAAAATACACTTTTCTTTAGACAGCTCTGAAAGAAGTTATACTTAGAAGCTTTTATTTTAGTTCTTAGGAAAATTGCTGAAGAACTTTCCAGAGTTGAAAATAACTCCCACATTTGCCTGCATTCATCATTTCTATTTGATGTTAATAAGATTTTCTAAAAAAGACCAAAAATAAACCAATACATTTTTCCATGTATTTTAGGAATGGCTTGTCTTAAAGTAAAAATTATCTGTGTGACTTTGGCGTCACATCAGGTGATAAGAAGAAATAATAGTCAAGGGAGGGTGTCCTAAACTATCCAATAACTATATCTGAATTGGTGTGGATCCAAATTACAAACTGAGCAACGGGTTAAATCCAGTTTGTCTCCTGGTGGACGACTGAGCCAGCCCTGCTTCACGCACAGCTTTCCCAACAACGGCATGTTTCTGTGCAATGTGCTAATAACTTTTGGAGTACCTTGGTTTCAAAGGGATCTGCTTTGCAGCAGGATGAGGCCCTGGTTTGAGCTGGCAGCTGCTTGAAATCTGTTTCAGATCTGCACAGAGTTCAGGGGTGAAATCCTGGCTGCTCTGGAGTGAAAGATTAGTGTAAGGCTGGACTTCACTTTCTCTCTCCAGCGGTTTTTAAGATTTTCCTTCACGCAGTTGCCACACGTGCAGTAATAGTCACACCTTCAATGGAAATGCATTGGTCACGATGTTTTCAGCATCTCTTTGCGCTGTTAGCACCTGATGCCAGAGCAGCTATCAGTGCCAAACAACCCATGCAAACCTCGACATCTGGTTGCCCTTGATGGTGGTGGAGGAGAAAACTCCCGTTGTCTTGGTAGCGACTTTGTGCATTGCGGTCTCAGACCCTGAAAGGTCCCATTACCACCCAGATAATTGGGTAAAGCATCAGTACTGCTGACAAACAGTATTTTTGCCACTATCTTTAATGTGCCATTGCATAATGTAGCTTTGTATTCAAGAATTTCAAGCCTATGTTGTATTTGGTAACATTGATTTCTTTGGTGCCTATTAGATCATTATTTGTAAGAGTGTTTATACTCTCTTAAAGAAAAGTTAGTGAAAAAAAAGCAGAGTGGATTCCAGACACTGATCCTGATGCCAAAATGGCAATGATAAATGCATTGAGAATGAGAGCCTTAACACACAGCCACTGAAAAGGGGCACACGATGAGATCCCCTCCCCATCTTCTCCAGGCTAAACAGCCCCAGCTCTCTCAGCTTTTCCTCATACAAGAGATGCTCCAGTCCCCTCATCATCTTTGCAGCCCTCCGCTGGGCTCTCTCCAGTAGTTCCCTGTCTGTCTTGAACTGGGGAGCCCAGAACTGGACACAGAACTCCAGGTGTGGCCTCATCAGGGCGGAGTAGAAGGGGAAGATAATCTCCCTTGACCTGCTGGCCACGCTCTTCTGAATGCACCCCAGGATACCATTGCCCTTCTTGGCCACGAGAGCACATTGCTGGCAATGTTTTTGTTCAGTAACCGGCTTTAAGGTAGTTGTACAATTCCACGCCCATGCCTGCAGCCGGTCTCTAACATCCCTGAGGAACATCCCGCAGTCATCCTCACCACCCAGCCCCGGTGCAGGCAGCCCCCTGCGAGGGAGCGGGGCTTTGCTTTGGCTGGCAGGCAGTTCTCCTGGCAGGAAAATCGGGATGTGTGGATGGACATCTCCAGGGCAGCCAGAGCTTGACATGGAGGGAAGAGGGCAATAACTAGTGAGGGGTAGGAGGGGTTGTACAGCTCCAAGTACAGCAGAACCCTGATTTTGGCCATTAAACATTATGGTAACTAATCATAATTCCTCTTCTCACCATCTTCAGTTTGACGATAAATGGCATGACAAATCTTTGCTAACTTCCTTAAGCGATAGGTTCCCAGATCCTTTCTGTCCAAAGTCAAAGTTTTCCTTTCCCTGGGAACACCTGGATTTGGTTAAACCTTCTGTATGTGCCAGTGAAAACCCGCAGAAGGACAGAGGTGCCTCTTCTGCTGTCCCTACCTCCGTGGGCTGCTGTGTGCCAGGGTGGGAAATGGAAATACTTAACAATAAATGTTTACTATTGTAACATTTAAATGGTTGAATTTAATTAAGGGAATCTTTTTCACGTTGGTGTTCCTTTGTTTGACTGTTATTGTTTCTGCGGTTTTTAGATCACCACCAACAAAATGGTTGGAATTTATTCTGGGCTTTGTCATTTCTTGAAGTCTGAGGGATAGAAATGAATGCTTATCTCCTGTCAAGTTCCTTGGAGAGCTATGAGGAAATGAGCAATAAAAGCCTCTTTGAGGCTCTTTTAACTTTAGTTTATTGTCTATTATAGTTACTGATGTGTGGAAACCAACAGAGAAATTGTACATGTTTATAGTTACAAAGCCCTTAACAGCTGTAGCTATGAGTTGAACACTTACAGCTTTTTGAAATGTGTTTTTATAAATGTAACATTAAATCATCGTCATTTTGTAAACCAGTCTCCTTAAGAAAATTCCTGAGATAATAATATGCGGGTGGATGTACTCAGTCAGGGCTGGTTTGTGGGTACTCGCTCTCGCTCATTTTGTAACTCCACCAGGACAGCAACACATGATGTCGGCTTTTTTGGGGCAGGGTTGATGATGGCCAAAATGAACGAAGCAGCACTGCATTTCATTCCCCCTGGCTGGGTGGAAAAACGGGGTGGGGAGAAGAAAACTGGGTGAGTCAAGAGCCCTCAGCATACTGAAAGGCTCAGGTCTGTGCAAACATCTCTCCCCTCAGCAGGGCCGGAGGATGCTGCAAATGGCTCCACATTTCTTTATCCGTGAGGGAGCTGGATCTGGAATTTGCAGAGACTCAGCCCTTGGGGGCACTGGCCAAGCGATGGCCATGGAGAGCTTTCTGCCCCTAGGGTGACGGGCTCTTTATTATCATCTCCTGTTCCTCACAGGTCTTTTCATGCAATTTTAGGACAGAAGTACTCTCTTCTGTGCCTTGTCCTCCTCTCTACATTTCTTTTCTCGTCTGGCTTGGGTGGACTTTTCACATCTAATCCTACCCACTGTAAATGGTGAAACTAATAAGCCATTTGGATCCAGCGCGAAGGACGGCACGAAGGGGACTGTTCTCAGCCCCTACACATTGCTGATTAATAATACTGCCAAGGGCATGCATTAAAACAAGCACATTGAGAGACCAGTCGTGTCGACTCTTGTCTTTTGCGTAAGAAACTCACTCTTTGGCATCCGAATTGCTGTTCACTACTGCGGTGCCTGTACAATCCACATTTCCACCATTGGAGCCCTTGTGTGAGTGGCAGGCTGGTCTGAAAAGTCTGTTCTTCTGCCAGGGACGTTCCTTGGAGGCCCTTGAATGCCCCTGACGTGATCCAGCATGCAGATTTATCCATCACACACTTGCATGCCTGTCCCTGGCCAAACACAAGTCCCATGCATTGGAATTCCAGTAACTCGAGAAGTCTGAGAATATGCAGCAGTAAAACAAACATCAGCCATTTAACTTCCAAAAATTGCATTAAGCCAGAAGAGACAATGTTATTTCTGCAGGTCTGTTTTAAATCAACCCAAATATTCTTCTGGAGCCAGAGCTATAATTCAGTAAAACTTGATACAATCTTGGAAAGCCACAGAAAGTGTTAGGAAATACTGCTGGGAGTTAAGAGATCTATAGATACTGCAAAAATCTGCATTTTAAACTAAATAGACATGCCTCTTAAATACTAATTGAGGCACACTGCAGAGGATGATGGGTTACCTTTTCAACCAAAATCCTTAAAATTCAGAAGGTTTTGTCTGCATGCAAAAACCGAACCATTTACCCAATGCGACTTGCAGCTAAAATACAGCATATGAATGTATAGGAAAGATACATGCATACTACCACAGAATTTGACTGAGTGGTGCTGCTGATTGCCATACGTCGATGATTGTTTAGGCTACCAGCAAGGCCAACTTCCAGGATCTTCAGCTCTGCAGAGGAGTTCTGAGTTTGAAGGGGTAAGGTGCAAGAGAGAGGTCTGCCCTCTCTTCAGGGGCTGCCGCCACCACTGTTTCTGTGCAGAAACACTACGGAGCAAAGATTAAAATCATCGGTGGTATTTTTGATGAAATGTTACATTTGTGGATTGGCTTTGCTTCCCCTATAATTTTCCTTAAACGGAACATCGATAGCTACATTCTGTACATTTTGCGCAAATGCAAATGGAGTCTCACCGCAGGTTTTACTTGAGAGGGAAGGTAGCTGCTGCACAAGAGTTAAACGGCTTGGCTTGCGAGAAAATCTGGGGTAGAGCTAGCACTGGAAGACGCCAGAGCTGCTTCCCACCTCTCCTACATACATTTCTGTACTGTGTTTCTGCCTAAACAGGAAAGGTAAAAATATAAAGCGTGAAAATTTCTAGTGATACTTGCTTCATAGCTTCTTTCTACAGACTCAAGATGACTTATGAGTAAGATTACCTTCTTGTGAATGCATTGTTTTCACTGAAACATCAGGATAATATTATTGTTACTTTAGGCTCCATATTTTTGTCATTAAAAACACAGATCTAGACACTACACATTTTTGGCCTTTTTACCAAATACTCTAATATTATGATTAGATACAGAGAAGGCTTAATGTTTTTGAGGAATCAGTATTGTTATCTTTCTTTTCCTCCTCAGTGTTTTACAATGTTGATGTGAACTTTTCTCTGATTAACTATTTTAACATATACTGTGGCATTGGTCAGAATATTTCTATCAAGACTTTTTGGACAGAAAACAGCCTTTGATGATACAAGACTTTCAATGTTTGAATTTGTTATGGCTTTTTAAAGACAAAATATTAGCATATTTGAAATTAATTAATGAGCCATACTTGCTGAAGAAAACAAAAAACTGTTCACATAAAAAGCAAAAAGAACTAAATCTGTGTAGTGATATATCTCTGAAAATGGCAGTAGCATTTTAATCTGTCCTAGTACTGACTTCATCTTTCATGATATTATTTCCTAGAATTTGGATTCTTTGGGTTCAGTTTGTGCCAGTGGAGGTTCTGGCACTGACTCTAGTGACGTCATCATCCAGACCTTGCCCTGAGTCTGGAAACATGATGCATAGTTTTACTGTGACTACCAAGAGCTGTTTAAAATGGTTTCTGTGAAAGTGTTTAAGACAAACTAAGGATAACAGACTCTTTGCAATGGCTAGAGCTGCCTTGTTTCATATTGTTTGCAAAACACAATTGATATCAGAAAATAGCATTGTTATAAGAAAAATGATTAACATAGGACTTCACAGTTCTGCAGATTTGAAAATCTCAGTGATATTTAAAAAGACTTTATGGAAAATTACCTTGCCAGATTAATTCCAAGAAATGTGTTTTTCTTAAGAGTGCTGAATGAGATGGTATGAAGAATTCTGGAGGTTTTGCATGCCCAGGAGTTAATAGTACATCTGTGTCAATAACCTTACCAAAACAGTCTCATGCATAACTTTTGCTGCTCGTTTTTCTCCGCAGGTTTGCCAATTTGTCGTGTCTGTCAATGGCCTCAACGTTCTCCATGTGGATTACAGGACAGTGAGCAACCTCATCCTGACGGGCCCTCGAACGATTGTGATGGAAGTGATGGAAGAAATAGAGTCTTGAGAAGAAAAAAGCCCTCTTAGTGGATATTTTTGTGAGAGAAATAGTGACGACCATGGAGCGGCATGACACAAGGAGGCAGAACGTTGCTGTATCTAAATAGATGATTTTGCTTTTAGGGGAGGGGGGCTCTGTTTCTTTTAACAATAATAGCAGTGGTGATTATGCTAAGAAGTGAACAATAGATACCAGCATATTTTCACTAAGGACTTTTCTTTGCCTGACGGCGACAAGGTTAAAAGGCCTTTAGTTGTCTGTCCAGCCATGTCTGCATTGGCCAGAATGTTTTCCAGCCTAAGAGGCCGTGCAGACTTCCTCACAGTCCACCACTGGATCAAAGCACTTCAGGAGATGAAAGAACCGAACACTGTGGGGTCGGGATGTCACAGATGGTTTGCATGACATATTTATGTTGGTAAACATCGTCCTGGTGTCCAGCTTTGTCCCAGGAGCACGTGCTGTCGCAGTTGGTCTCTCCCTGGGCCAAAGGACAGCTGACTAAATGCTGGCTTGGTTGCAATCAAACACAAACGAACTGAAAATGCATGAAAAAAAGTGTCTGTTCTCTGTAGAGGATACTCTGGTATGAATGTTTGGGCCTGACCGAATACACGGATTAGTCTAGAAAGAATAATCATGCAAAGTTAAAAGTGTGTGGTACTTTTACAAAATCTGCCTTTGAAAATGGGTCTTTTTGTTTAGATGCCTACGTACTGGTTTAGATGCTCAAGTATAAAACATTGATTTGGGTTTTTTTCCTTATCTGTAAAGGAAAGGTGTCTCAGCCTTGCTGTTCGCCACTTTGGATAAATTTTGGACACCTTTATTCCTAGAAGAAGAAGATTTGGTGGGTTGAAGCGGGAAATTCACAGTGTTAGCGTTAGCAATGATACATCCAGATGCTCCAGTAGAGAAAGTACACTTCAAGTTGAAGCAATGTACTTGAATGTACATTAAGCTTGTTAGCACTTTCCAATCATCAAATGTTTTGCAAACTACAGACTTGCCACATGAGTTGCATTTGACACTATCACTAATAAAACATTGTATTTAAATGACTCAATCTTTTTCAAACAGTAGGATTTCTTGGTTGATGAATTAATGAAACAAATCGTTTTTTAAAAAGATGTATATACAAATTCCATATTCTGCAGAGTTAGGTGACTCCTCAACTCAATGGTAAGTGGATTGCATGGGCTTTCTTTGATCTTTGAACTGAATAAATACATCCTTGTCCACAAAACTATAAATATATGTTGCAGACTTTTTCTGCTGTCTAAATTTTACAATTAAAGCTTGTCTTTCTATATGAACATACCACAAATCCTTCAGTTATGGGGTGGGGAAAGTATTTTTTCCTCAAATAATTTTGAAATATGTTTTATATTAAAAATTGTTCTCGCTAAATACATTGCTCTTGCAGTATGTTTTTCACTCACTCAAACACTTTTACATCAGAGATAAGGCAAGTCTGCAAAATCACATATGCCTGCAGCTTTGTAGGTAGAAGTTTCTGATACAGTGTATCTGTGGTTGATTTTTCACCATGAAAACTTCTCATATTCCACTAATATGCAGCAGTGCAGGGAGGTATAAAACTGCAACTACTAGCTTGATACTAACCAGGCACAAAAGCGTTTGGAGGATTCTTTCAAATTGTCATTTATTATGACAGTTGTTTATCTGAATTATACCCCAAAAATTTTTGGAACACGTGTATAACCCACAGCGGATTATATTCCACAGTTCATCTAAAATAAATAGTTCAGCACGTAACGTTATGTGAGATTGTAACAACTGCCGATGGTATCCACTAAGAACAGTTGGAAAAAATCCTGTTGTTCCTGAAATATGTCAGTATGCTACCAGTTTTGGATTTTGTGAATCCAGGAATGCTTCCCCAAATACTTCCATTTTCTTTTCTTTTTCGCCTGGGTTGTTATGGTGGCTTGGTTGGTATATCCTTTATACCGCTTTAAAATATAAATTCTACATGTTAGGCTAGGTTAAATATTAAAATGTGAAGGATTTTCTTAGCAAAATGCTAATGATTCTCTCTAATGCCATCATGGATTCTTCTGTCTTACATCTCTTGCCTTAGTTAATATTCTGCTACAAGTTCCCTGTAGCTTACAGATAATTAAGAAACTGGGTCAGAATTTAGCTTAATAATGCATTACAGAGTGCACTTTAGACTTGAGCAAAAAGAGTGGGAATGGGGGCAGGGAGAAATCTGTGCATATCATTATGTTACAGATTGGAGATGGCATTTTCATTTGCAAGATACATTAATCTCTATCACAATTTGAGCACCGTTACTTGCCTGCTGTTGAATGGGGATTTCCATATTGTGTTCTCAACTTGATTGACAATCCGGAATTTAATTAATTCTTTCCCTCTTCAATGTGACAAAGGTATTCAAATTATCTCTGCAATGAAATTTTGTATTTTGGAAAAAAGGATGCACAGTTAACAATTAAGCTGTGAAATGTATCATTTCCACTTAAACTGCAGTTTGTCTGCACGTGGCGATACATACCCTCCGAGATATCCCGCAGGAGCCAGGTTCAAACTCTCATCTACTTCAGAGGGCAGAGAATTTTCAATATAATAGAGCACCTTGCTTCCTGCAAAGTACCAGGGGAAATGTAAGATTATTCACAGAAGTGAGGCATTTCAAGAGATGCGGGAATATCACAGTGTGGATTGAAGCAAGAAACCAGAAAGGAAAAAACCTGACATCAGCAGTAATAGCTTCATAAAAAGAGAGGCATTTTTGTAAGACTTACTCTCTTATGTGATCGCACAGATCTTGTGAGATCCTCTAATAAATCTTTATGTCTTAATAACACAGATTAGTGCCACTCCTCTGCACATGTACATTTGCAAGTCATTTATGGAACATCTTCAAGCAATATGATATATAATTAAATTCAAATAGCAGTTAAGTTAATTGGAGCATTAATTCAGTGCAATATTTCTCCTATTTTTCTTCTGTTATATTTCCAGCAGATACATAATTTTGATTATCAGGATCAAATACCATATGTATACTATTGAACACAACTGGTTCCATAGCTAGTCCCATGGAAGGCATTTCACGCATGAAATAATGCAATAATCCACTTCAGGTGTATCAGAATTTGATTGTCTGCATTTTAGTTCTCCATAGAAGCTGAAAATAAAATTGTCAGCATCGAAATGACATCGTGGTGTCCTAGCAGCATCTGCAATACCAGTGGGTCTGTCCTACTACCCTCTTCTATGAGATTATCCTCAGGAAAAGGTTTGGGCAGGAAAAGTCATGCAGTAGGAATGTTTCTCTTGGCATTTTCTTCCTTTTCTGGTTATATCCTCACTAATAACTACAGAGTGCTAGGGATGTGTCAAACACTGTCCCAAAATTACTGGTTTAATAGTCAGCATGTCCCCTTAGCATGGTCTAGACCTCTGAGGAGATTGCCTGGGTGTAGTGCAGAGAATAACGTGAGATGAGAATTTGGGCACAGGGGTGCAGGTTTTGTTGTGCCACTTGGCCTTGGGGCCAGAGAAGGGTCCCTGTACTGATTTGATGTACTGCCATAGACATAGCCAGAGAGAGTAGTCTGAGGATTAGGAAGAAGAAGAAGAAGGAGTGACTGACTTCTTTCTTCATCAGCACTGACAGCTATCATGCATGGAGGTTTCCTTTTCCCTGTGGATGGAGACAGAATAATCAGATTATGGGGTAATGCTCTAATAATTTCAGCCAACACCAGGAATTAAATACTAATTTTTAACGTTAATTTTCCTAAGTAAGAATTATTCTAATTTTAGGGACAGGAAAAACTGAGACAATGTAGTTTGCAAAAATGTTCACCTAATGCAAGACAGACCGAGAAGTCAATTGTTGCAATTCTGAATTTTTTCTTCCCAGTGTATAATTAGAACTAGACCATTAGTATAAGTGAAAAAGCATGTGTATGTCACATGTATAAGTAAAGCTAGACCACACCACTCTTCAAACAAAGTGAGGGAACTTCCAACCTTTTACAATAAAACTGCCATTAAAGGTTTCCATAAATCTCACTTTTTAAACCTTTCTTTCTTTATCTGGTGAGTGATGTGGCTTATATTTTTCATTTATTACTTATAAAAACAAAAATAGTAACTGCCAATGTAATAATTCCTTTTGTATACACACAGCGCAGATAAAAATCACTGATGTTTCAGAGAAGCTGAGTGATTTTAAACCATTAGATTTCTCTATAAACTTGTACATAAATATTTACACATTCATTTTTAAAATGAGCCATTAACAAGAGATAATCTAAGAACGTCAAAGAATGTCACAGGACTCAATGATACAATGAGTTCATACTATAAAGTCAGTGTTTCACAGATAGCTACTTAGTCTTTTACTTGCAATTCTTCAGGAAAATTCAGAAATATTCAGAAGGGAATAGCTATAATTGTCAAACTGAATGTCCTCTAGAAAAATGGCTGTTGTTTTGCAGTTAGGTATCCATTCTCGTACTGTCCATGGGAGCTGTGGATTTCCAGTACTGTTGAAACTCAAGTTGCACAAGCACACGCTTAAAATTATTGCTTAGCTTCGAGAGCAGGCATTTGAAGCAGGCACTGTACGCTAGGCAGCACCGATCATTGTATTGGTTTATATAAAAATTTTGCCATACACGCGTAGCTTTGCCATCCTACGGCACTGTAGCTCTCGCTGAACTTAGAGTACAACAGCTGCCTACTGGCTTTTGCATGGCCTTGTCAAAGAACACGCGTCGTTTCTTTTCAGAATTTGCAGGTGATTAACGCCACGGGAAATTCTCTTCTTTTTACGCGCAACTTCGCACTTCTGTTCCTAAGGCGCTTCTACCCAGAGACCTCTACACAATGGCTTCCAGATTACGCTGCGTGGACAGCTGGTGGTTTGCAGGCCACTTCAAAGAGGCCTTTACATCCTGCCTGGGCAGCCGAACATCTCCTCTACTGCAAAATGCTCCCGCTGCTCCTGCTGCTGCCCGCACCCAAGCCTGCCAAGCTGGGGAACACCGCTGTGAAGGACAGTCCGTGCCCACCAGACTGTTTTGCCTCGACCAGTGATTTATGGATGTATTTTGTTTTCTTTCCTATTGTTGTGCTCCTTTTGCCACACAGTTAAAATAGTTCTGCTTTCTGCTGTCAGCTCAAAAATTCATTCTTGAAGGTCTTGATGGCCCTGCATTCTTTGTCATTTTTCCTGGCTTTTAGTGACTCTTTGTCATGACCATCATCACTAGCTTTTCATAAATTAGCAGTGCTTGTTTATCAAGCCTAAGATTTCAGGAAAACGGATGTCCTGGCTGCTGCTTTACTATCAAATGATAGCTAACATACATCAAAGCCTTGAGGTAAGAGAACAAAATAAGACAAAGTTACCATAATGATGGAATAAAATTCATTTGAGGTATAAAATACCACCACATCTACGCTTAGCAAAGCTTCATATGGTTCATAACACAGTATGGGCTGTAGCTTTCATGGGCTTTCTGAGATTATGGAGATGAAAGATGAGAGACTTCCAAGGAGTGTTGTTTTCCTCCCATCCTTTGGATGAGCTACCACAGACCCTCTGCTCCTTCCCTCCATCACACCTCAGCTAGAGCAGTGTCTCCCAACCATGGCTGGGCTTAGAACCTCATGAACGCAGGTCTTCACTGCAAACTGTAAATGACTGGAGAATGTAATCATCGGGATTTATGTTCTCCTCTTCAGATTTTAGAGTACCTTGTATTAAATAGAAAAAAACCCCAAACAACCAACCCTCCCTCTATTCTATGCTTTTCCAGTTAGGAAATGGTCCTTCTCCCCCTTACGTTTCCAGTGGAACTTGTGGTGAACACAAATCATACTTTCCTGTTTGTACCCAAGCATAACTCAGGGACTACTACTTCTTACCTGCCCTTCTCAGGCAAACCTCCGCTGCTTCTCCCTGGGAAAATTTTACCTGAGCAAAACCTGCAATGCGATGCCTTTTACTAGACTGCAGCTAAAATACATAATATGTACAAACCATTAGGTGTTTTTGGAAAAGAAAAAAAAAAGAAAAAATAATCAAGTTAACCTGTTTTAAAATTCTTGTTGATGATTTTAAAGTAGAAGCAAAATGAGTTTAGAACCCAGAGGCGGAGGTGCAGTGGTGGGGTGTAGTATGGGAAGGTTCGGTCCCATTATGTTTCTTAGTAGCATCACAAAGGAGAAAAATGTTGTAGTTGTATGATTAAATTTAGAATTTCCATTCTTAACCCTGTCTTCTCAATAAGAAAAAAGTTGTAATTAATGCTTTTGCATTTAAGAACATTCATGCATAAAATGCAGTAGATAAGAACATAGTAAAGTTATATGTTTGTGAAATATTTCCATTTCAAATGTAACAAGCTACACAAACAAAACATTTCTTTTCAGGAAACAATTTTCATTTACATTGTGAAGTAATTAAAACTTTTTTCCCTATCTTCATTCCCTAAAATCTTTATAAAATATTTGAATATATGTGCAAACACTGCATGTATCCACTAAAAGTAAATGCACATGCAGATGAGCAGGCTTGACTGAACAACTGCTTTGTCAACGGAGCCCAGCAATGAGGCTAAAGTGAGCTCTTCATGGCTGTTAGCAAAAGTTTAATTAAGCGTGATGTCGAGCGAAGCCTGGCAAATATTAAGTGATTCCACTCAGAAGAAGTGCTGAGTAGTTTGCAGGATCAGGAATCCATTTAATTTCTGTTCTGAAAGCACTCTGACAGCCTTGCTTTACCTGCAAAGTATTTCTACAAACAAGGTAAGGTTTTCTTAAAACTTATTTCAGTATTGCAGATGGAATCCACTAGCTTTTAGGGGTTAACTTGGGAAAGGAAAAACATGAAAGTATTTACGAGCTTAATGTTACATTTTCCTGTTGCCAGTTTTGTTTTATAAGCATTGTCAGTCAACTGCTTTTTGAAGATAACTTACTGCATCCTTTTGTTTGTTACTGCAGTTTGGGATGTGTGTGTGCTTTGTTTGTTTTGCCAGGCTCAACAAGATCCTTTTGAATATTAAAAAAATTACTTATTTCATTTTCCATTACATTCCAGAAGGCAAATTGTCTATTACAAAATACGCTTAAAAGAAGCATTTATAAAAGGGTGCTGAGTTACCCTCTTAAATGTTCAATTTTCATGATAAAATATGTATTACACTTTTAAAATTTTGTTTCATTACCCACTGTACATGTATCTGCATGACTGTATTATTGTTCATTCTCCTAAGAGACTATTTTCCAAGGTTATTGATTCACCTTCCTTGTAGCAGCAACAGTGTTCCATTCCAGAGACCATTTAAATACAAATCCCCTTGACCTCATCTCCTACATAGTCACAGGGGGAAAAAAAAAATAAAAAAAAAATCTTCTCTTCTGGTTCAGTTGGAAATTGTATTTAAAAGATGAAGGCAGAGAGAACATTTACCTTAACTCTCGCTGATTACTGTTTCTTTTGCAAAAACCAGACAATGCTGTCTTAATGTGCAGAGCTTCAGGAAGCTATGTAATACAGGAATAAAAATTTTATAATTAAGGTCAAATTGTCCACATTTTAAAGGCTCTTTGATGATACCTTTTTCCGGTAGTTACCATGATTAACTCCTAACAATGGGCTTGCAATTGCAAAGATGACCTTTGGCACGTGGGCTGATGCAGTGCTCTATTCCCCGATCTGCAGATCATCTGAAAAAGCGTCGCGGCAGGGGGATGGCATCTCCTTCTACTTATCTAATTGGAATCTGAACTCAACAACCAGGGGCCTGGTTCTGTTGCATACACGTACGTGCTGAGATGCTTTAGGGTATTTGAGACATTCTTATGGGACAGAGAGGACCTATGGAGAAGCTCATCCCCCTTGAAATTGCATCTAGAGACTAAATCCCAGAGCATGTCAAAAATGCTGTAAGATACTTCAAATGGCACTAGACACTTATGTGTGAAGAACTGAATGACATCCTTAATAACCGCCACTTAACATCAGCTAATTCAACTGTCTTACTGCCGGTTATTTTATTGGAGTTACCAGCTGTATATGCAGTTAGCACTGTTGATGGGAAAGAAATTCCTGGCTATCCCACCAATTCTCCGAGAAGTCGTCGCACAATTGTATCATGCAGAACTGACTGTGACGACATGCTATTATTACATGTCCCAAGAAATGTGTCTCCTTTTCCTCTTATGCTTTTTGTCAAGACACAAAGTGGCCTCTCAGCCAAGGAGAGCTTTGTTTCTGAATTGTCTCCCTCCAGTCAAGGGGACCAGAGCCATTTGTCAGTTGAGCTGTAATCTATATGTAGACATGATCATACATAATTATTCTCTGCATGTTTCAGCAGACTTTTCCTTCTTTTTGGGTGTTAGTAGGTTTAAGTTGTCCTGAAAAGTACTAATTTCACCCAAGGAGTTACAGCAAGGCAGCAACTTGCTCCCATTAGGGAAATGATGTCATAAGAAGGAGTAGCAGCTACTGCAGCCACAGCAGATGAGAGTAGAGGCAGCAGCAGCTGAGTATTTCCACTTAAACCTGAGTTTTGTTCCACTGCTTGCGATATGACAGGTATTGTAGCTCTCAGGTGTTCTGAAGTGTTTATATACCTCACATGCGCTTCAGTGATGGCTCTCCCTACTACGTCCCTTGCACCACAGTCAGTCACATATCTCAGTGTTTGACATCTCAGCCCTTGGTACAAGGGTAGCTTCTGCTCACCCCCGGTAGCAGAAGAGGGACTGAGGCAGTGTCCAAAATGGATTGAGGAATTCAAAGTGAAATTTATAGAGAATTTAGGTGCTGACATTAAAAAAAACTTGTTAACCTACACAGGTGTTTAGAGGGCCATCAGCACTGAAGTTACCTAAGATGTGATGGTATGTGCTACTAGCTGAATTACACATCTTCATGTTCAATAGGTTTTAGAATGGGCAGCACATCCCCAAACCCCCTGCTCCCACATCCACCGTTATCCAAGTGTCACCAGACGAGCTCTGAGATGCACCATACAGGAGGTAAAACCCACATGGACAACCTGCATATCTAAGGTCATCCAGGAAGCCTGCGGAGGAGCGGAGCTGAAACTTGCTCTCTCAAGACCCTGGCTGGATTGCTGCCCACTGGACAACCCTTCAGAGAGGAAGCGAGGTGCACACCCTCTAACGCAGAAAGCCAGCAGTCTCCTGTATTGACTGTAACCCACATGCTCCGTGGCTGTGGAAAAATATTATCCTTTATGTATTTTGAATCTTCTGTAGCTGTAAATGTGTTATTTACAACCTCGTATGTTCAGTTTTGGCAGGATCTTGTCACCCGTATGCCAGGTACCCGTCACGTGCAGTCAACTTGCAAGCCCCTCAGCTCCACAGTCCTCTCCAAGCTCCTCTCCAGCTCCTTTGCCTCCCAACCTTTCCAAGCGAGAGGCTCCCTCTGCAGCGAGGCTCAGGGCCCAGCTCCGCAGGCTGCCAGCCGAGCTTGCTGAGGGCTGGATCGGGCCCTGGTCCCCGGGTGCTGTACAACCGCTCGGCGCAGCGTGTGGGAGGATGCAGAGGCCAAACGACATGACGCCTTGTGCAACCGGCCCCGCGCCGTGCAGCGAGAGCCGTGTTTACCCGAGCAAAGCCACAAAAACCATCTGCGGTTCGTAAGGAAGCCAGTCAGACAAAACACCCTCAACAGCACATTCAGTTCAGGGCTTGCTTTGTCCCGCACGTTCCTGCTTGTCACTAAAAAGCAAGCGTCGGGAAGCCCACAGGCTATTCAAAGGAATAACATCATGGCTAAATAATGAGTATTGTTACAGATCAGATAATATTATTAGTAAAATAACATAAGTGGGAATTTGTATGTAAATATGACGAGTTAACATATTTTGAACTATGACAACTGTAATACGTGGGTTTCACTCATGTAAAAAGACTGTGAATTATGAAGAGTTCAGCTGTTTAATTTTACCTCCATCTATAATTCTAATTTTATTAGTGGCATTAATCACATATAGAAAGCCATATAAATCTTACACACTTGCTGGGCAGGTGAAGAAAATGACAAGTTTAACAAATTGGGTTGAAAATTCTTTGAGAATGCAGTTAGGCAAATTACAATAGTGAATATAAATACTTACGGTGAGCTTGTGTTTTATTTACCCACTTGAAAATCAGGAATAAATTCTATTAACTGCACAAAACCACCACTTGACTGTAAGAGTAGAAGCAAAATTACAGTCTGACCTTTCATTGGCAGGTTGATTTTAGCAGCAGAAAGATAAAAGACAACTTGTACATAGGAAATTATTTTGTAAATCTGAACAGCACTTGCCCACCAAATGCAGCTTTGATTTAATATGAAATATTCAGTATGAGAAGCACAGATTTGACTATGATGATTCTCTAAATCACCCTAGAAAAAAAAGACAATAAAAAAGAGGGTGGATGCTCATTGTGACTACTGCCAATACAGAATTATGCTGTTTCACTGCTATGCCAGGTGGTTATTCAGCATCACTAAAGCACCGAGTCTTGTTCTGGCACCTGTTTCAATGGGTTATTTGAAGTGTGGCACACTGGTCTCTCACCTAATCCTGTGAACCCAGAAATAAATCACAGCACTCCACTCTGAGGGCGTTCATCTCTTTGTTCCTCTGTTCAGAAAATTTTATCTACCATGAAATATTTTATGAGGAAAATTTTTGAAAATGAACAGAATGTACATAGCAATCTGAACTTACTTGCCCTGTCTTGTGGTTGTAATACTTTCTGAACATGGCAAAAGGCCATGGGTGGAATTTTTTTATAAAGATAAAATATATAAAGAATGTAGCACACCAGAGAAATAAAACTGTTCTTCACTTTTTTTCCAGTTATTTCTTCTTCTCTTTAGAGTGCGGGCAGTAACTACCCGAGTTTTTAAAACTATCAGCAGATACAGTGCAAAGAAAATGAACTTCAGACTGTAGAGAACAGCAGAAACATGATTTTAGGAAATGTACCTTTATGCTTAACAGTTGATGTCAGTAACAAAATGCATCGTTCCTGCCTGTTCCTCTTTTACTGCCACAGTACAGAAGCAGCTATGGACAGACAGCCGGATGGTGCTGCAGGAGCTGGTGGAGGAGAACTGCTCAGGGAGAGCTGGGCCTGAAGCTTACTGAATTTCAAAGGTGCTTATAGCTCCCTCTGAAATAAGCTGATTCTATCCTCCCTCTTCCCTACCAATGAGTTTTACTCCTGATTTTAATGAAATACAGTCAAATCCCAATCAAGTTGCTTTTATCATTACATAATTCAAGTCCTCATTGTAGACTCCTACAGCTTGCATATCTTTGGTCCAGTGAAGAATTATCTTACAGAGGAAGGCTCATTGCTCCCAAAGCCCACTCTCCTGCTCAGCTTCCCAGGTGGGCTTTCCAGGCTGGCAGTCTGAACAATGATGGGGAGCAGGGAAGATGAGAGGGGGAGCTTTCCAAAGATTAATGTCAGTCAATGTCTGACTTCCCCATGGAGAGTTACCTGGGCTATATGGGAGACACGGAGGCAAGTTATTCCCTTGCACTGGGAAAAAAAGAATTGAACAGGATAGAACAGGAACATGATCCACCTTGCTTTAATTGATCTGCTGTCTAATTGTCCGTATACTCGGTCTCTTACACAGGCTAATATTAGCTCTAACGAACCAGCATACGCAGAAGCAACAGGAACGTACAGTTTGTTACTACAAGGACTCACATGCTTGCTTCGCAGCGCAAAAGCATTCGAAGCTTCCAGATTTTAAGGACTGTTTCTTCAAGTCAAACCTTGCTAATATTTGAAAAGACATATTGGCTGATGTCCCAAACAGCAGTAAATCCTTTCCATGTGCTGAATTATTGTTGTTATTGTTGTTAATATTGCTATTATTATTATTGTTATCAACATCGTGAAATGCCCAGTGGCCTAAAGCAGATGTTTTGGCTGTTCCTCCAAGACTGCAAACCTTGGGACAGAGATCTTGTTTATCCTAGATAGCGAAGAACATCTACTATTCCACCAGTGTCTCTGAAGAGTGCGCTGTAAGAAACATTGTGCTCTTTGAGGTTTTATTTTCCTCAGGCCCTGTTGTAACTTGACTTAAACACTGGGCTAATTTAAACAGGCCTGGACAAGCTTTTTTTCTGGGATGCATAAGATAAAAGAACATTATTGTGGCCAGTGCCAATATTACAAGAACACTTAAACTAGCATTTATGAAGGATGCCACCAGTAAATTAAAGATTACAGTAGAGCCCAAACAGTGATAATCTAAAGGAAGTGGCAAAAAAAGAGATGGCATTTGGATTACAGTACTTTGTCCAAAAGTCTGAGATGAAAAGTCAGCCACTACAGTTAAATGAACAAATACTGGAAAATGGAGTAGCATCACGGATCGAGTGTTGCTGAACATCCTATTTTTACCTGGGTTTTGGGAAGAACGTGGATTGAAGTGATGTTCAGTGCAAGATCCAGATGCTGCAAAAACTTGCACAACTGCATAATACGCAGTCTCTGAGTGTTGAGAGGGAAAGAAAAAAAGGCTAACCCAAAAGCTTTTGAGATGTTATCTGCTTTTTTGAGGCTCTAAACCACTGCCTCTCCTTTTTACAGCTTTCACATTCTTTGACACAATACCCTGTAATTCTTTAAGTCATCAGATCAATGGCTTGGGATCATAATTACTGTCGGCTATTTGTTCAAGGCTACTACACACACTTGCTTCCCGCCCGTGTAATTTCCTGTTATTTTTGGCTTTACATTTAAGGCACCGAAGTCATGTTCAGTGGGAACTGTCCAAGCACTTCCTGGGTGCGTCTGACACAGAGAGCTACTTCTGCAACATGCGCAGAGCAGAACCAAAACTGTGCCTCCTTCTTCTCTTTATCCGAACAATCCTTGGCAAATCTTGAGGCAGCAAATGGCCATCTCAGTCTTAGGGACAGCTCATGGGCAACCGTCGCACATACTCTTGCAGTGCAGGTACCACTCTATCACTTGAGCAGCAATTCTGAGCAGCGCTGCAGTCCATCCCATGGTAGCACCTTCTTCTCTGTAGAAGAGCTTTTTATGTGTCGGCTTTGGCTGAGTGGAACCCTTCTGCACAGAAGCTAATACAGGTCTTTACAGCTGATCATTTCTCACCTCTTATAATGTAGATCAAAGCACAGGGACTATTAAAGTGGGGTTTTTTAGCAGACACACTACTTGAATTTGGATAAACAGACGGTTTAATACACAAAAGAGATTTTTGTCCAAGACTGCCCCCCTCTGTTATTGATACACAACTGAAAAAAATGTTTAAAACTGCTGTAAATTATTCTTCCTGTACTTGATAAAGTGAGATTTCCAGTATATTGATTTTTAGTTTTGATATTTATTGGAAAAATTAACTGACAGTTATTTCAGCCTCTTAATTGACCCTGAAATATAAAAATGGAAGGCATACTGAATTTCTTCAGTGAGTACTTGAGTGGGGGTACTTTTTTGAGCAATAAATAAAATATTCATATTTCTCTTGGCTTTCTCCATTCACTTTTGTATAAAGTTACTCTGAAACATAGGCAATGAGGTTTTTTACAATAATAACTTTTTCTTTGGCAAATACAAATCACAGTATTATTTGTCTTTTGTAAAATTTCTGCTAAGGTCAACTCAATATTTTATTTAGGGAAAGCTACCTTCGTATTTTTAACATATGTTTAAATAAACATTGGAAAATTAAGTCTCTTCTTGAAATTTGCAATTGTAATGCTTAAAAATATGTAGGGGAACAAAGCACCCATCTCTGAATCTCATCATGTACTATGAATCCCTTAAAAAAAAAGGCAGCAAAAAAGAACCAGGCTGTTTAAAACTGAACAAAGGAAACAGTTTAGATGAATCAAATTTGTGAGTAATAAAACCTGTTGTCGTAAAGGAGAGTTTTGTTCAAGTGTTTATTCAATGGAAAAAAACCCAAACAACTTGTCTGTTTTCACATGATATTATTCTAGGATATAACTTTGTAATTATTTTTCAGAGACAGATGAACATACATGCTTTTCTAAAAACTGCAAAATAGAAAACCTGAAAATTGATAGTTTTGCATTAATCGACAAGCTGGAAAAATCAATCATTGGACAGTATTTAACAAATCTTGCTCCTCTTCTCAAGAATTTTACTCTCATGGACATGCGTACTAGGAAAGTGCTTAAAGTAGATTGAGGCAGACCAGAGGTGTGTAATTATAGCATTCAAGAGTGTATAGGGTAGGAGCTCAGACAAGAAGCTCAGTAGGAGACAAATAAGCTCTGCTTCTTTTAGGTAACAGCTTAAGATATATGTTATTTGGAAAGGAATTCTTCCTTGTTCCAGACGCCTCTTGTATTCATTACTCAAGGTATATGTTACAGAGACCACCGTGGTATTGCTTCCAGCTCTTATGGTTTTAAATATTCATTTCAGCCTGGATTTCATTCCAAAGAAAATTACTTCTGGCACAGACAGCCAGAATCTGTTGGTCTTCTGCTTATTCAGTAAAAAATGAGGGCACCCTTCCCTCACTGTGTTGTATTACACCATTGGCAGGCTGCAACTGAATCTGCACCACAGTGTAATCCAGTGAAAAGAAATCTGCGCTCACTTTTGCCAGCCTCGTGCTGTATTTGTGCCTACCTATTTCCACCTGCTGGTAGATCCAGGAATCATAAAGTCTGGTCTTTCCTCTTTCCTGAGGGTGCCCCCACCTCCATGCTAGCAGCCTCCCAGGATTTGCCCATCAATTGCAGCGCTCTCTTCGGCTGGTTGATGAAGTCTCAGCACGCAGTCTGGAGCAAGTGGGAGCAGTGATTACGGATTTGGAATTTTGACTGCAAAGTTGTTTATCTTAACTTTAGTAACACTTTCTCCCATATCTTCCTCGTAGACGCACTGATGAAGCATGGGCTGGTAAGTGGACAGTGACGGGAATCGAAAACTGGCGAATTGCTGGGCTCAGGGGGTTGTGATCAGCAACTGGAGGTCAGTCACTAGTGATGTACCCCAGGGGTTGACTGAAGACAATACTGCTTAACCTCTCCATTAACAAACCGGTTGATGGTGGAGAGCGCACTTTGACCAGCTTTGCAGATGGTAACAAACTGGGAGGAATGGTTGATACACCAGAGGGTTGTGCTACCATTCAGAGTGGCCTTGGCAGGCTGGAGAAATGGTGAAACAGGAACCTCACGAAGTTCAGCAAAGGGAAGCACAAGGTCCTGCCCCTGGGGAAGCATAATTCCTGGCACCAGTACACACTGGTGGCCAACTGTCTGGAAAGCAGCCTTGTAGAAACAGTGCTGGGGGTCCTGGTGGACAAGCTGAGCCAGCAATGTGCNTGACTGAAGACAATACTGCTTAACGTCTTCATTAACAAACTGGTTGATGGTGGAGAGCACACTTTGACCAGCTTTGCAGGAGGAATGGTTGATACTGGGAGGAATGGTTGATACACCAGAGGGTTGCGCTGCCATTCAGAGTGGCCTTGGCAGGCTGGAGAAATGGTGAAACAGGAACCTCACGAAGTTCAGCAAAGGGAAGCACAAGGTCCTGCCCCTGGGGAAGCATAATTCCTGGCACCAGTACACACTGGTGGCCAACTGTCTGGAAAGCAGCCTTGTAGAAACAGTGCTGGGGGTCCTGGTGGACAAGCTGAGCCAGCAATGTGCCCTCACGGCAAGGCAGGCCGGCAGCCTCCTGGGCTGCATGGGGAAGGGCATTGCCAGCAGGTCAAGGTGATCCTTCCCTGCTACTCAGCCCTGGTTAGGCTGCATCTGGATGCTGGGTCAAGTGCTGGGCTCCCCAGTACAAGAGAGACATGGACTTACTGGAGTGAGTCCAGTGAAAGGTCACAAACATGATTAAGGGCTTGGAGCATTTTTCATAAGAGGAGAGGCTGAGAGAGCTGAGGCTGTTGTGCCGAGAAAAGAGAAAGTTCAGGGAGATCTTATCCATATGGATAAATACCTAATGGGGGGGAAGGAAGGAGAGGGAGTAAGACTCTTCTCAGTGGTGCCAAGAAACAGGGTAGAAAGGCAATGGTCACAAATTGAAACATATAAAATTTTATTTGAACACAAGAAAACACCTTTTTATTTTATTTTTTTCTTTTTCTTTTTTTCACTGTGAAGGTGGTCAAACACTGGAGTAGTTGGCCAGAGAGGCTGTGGAGTCTCCATTCTTGAAGATACTTGTAACTCAACTTGAGATGGTCCTGCCCAACCTGCTCTAGCTGAGACTCCTTGAACAGGGAGGATTGGACTAGATGATCTTGAGAGGTGTCTTCCAACCTCAGCGATTCTATGATCCTATGTCATGCTCATGGGTCCAGAACATTGCCCAGCAGGAGACCAGGAAATTCTTCCATCTCCTCACAGCCTGAGGGAGAATGAGCACACATGATCCCTCCCTGTCCAGTGAGGTAAGATGGGCTCCTACTGTGTGATCACATATGCACATCAGAGAGGATAACATGACTTCTTCGGTGGACTGCCTCTTCACTGCAGCTGTGAGGATGCTGTGGGTGCAGGAATTATTGCACTATAATGTGTGGCTGAAGTCCCTCCCTAAATGGATCTGGATAAGCTACACTTGTCAGGGGCTAAGAAGAGGGAGTTTAGCTCCTGGCTGTATCTCCAGGCTCATACAGCCGTGTCTGCTCCTCAGCATTGGCCAGAAAAGGGCTCAGCAACCAGCTCAGATGTTGAAGTGTAAACCCAGGAAAGATGAATCTCACCTCACAAATCTAAAAGGATCTGTTTGGACTGCAGAATGAAAAACTAACTTTATGAAATACTAAACTTGTCATTCTTCCCATTACCTTCTGGAACCCTCATACTGAGAAAAATACATGACTGATTTGCATTTCTCCATCTCTCTATGCTTCCTTTGCCCAGTTTTTCTCCCTTTCCTGCACATTTGGAGGAGCAGAACCAACCCTAAACATGAACAGTTACACTTCAACGGCCATGGTATCAGTTTGGCTTCGTATGTATCCCTTTCACTTACATCATTATGTGTAATAAACTTCAGACAAATAAACCTAGCAGTTCACTGAAGTGCTGACAGCACTGAAATCCTCTATTAGCACTAGTATCTTCTAAAAAGTATCAAGGAAATGAAAATGACTCATCAGACATGCCAACCAATAACGAAACTAAGCTAGACTGCTCTGGCAGTTCCTGCCTAAAAATAGAGCTGTAAAAAAGCCACATTTGTGGGGCTGATACCAGAGAAACAGCTGTAGCACAAAGAAAATCACTAGAAAAAAAAATCTCACAAAAAATAGCTAACCTTCTTAGAAGTCATTTCACTGCATATTCATACCACAAAATAACAGCAAAATTTTCTTAACTAATGAAGACAAGAAACTTTAAAAAGTAAGCATGGCTAATATGTTAGAGACAGTGTATCACAGTTATATTTTTAATTAAAATATTTTTTCTATGGTTTTAATTTGGGAAGAATACAGTCATAAGTCCTTCTCTGATCTCTCAGCACATGACTTCATAAACCACTTAATTATTGCAAGTGTTGACAGACTGCTCTTGGCAAACCACCTTCCAAAGTGCATTGTATGTACCATCATATTTAATAAGAATTACAACATTTAAAGCAATAGCCAGCTATGCTTTACCTCAAGTATTACCTCTGTCTTTGTGTTCTTTTAATAGCAAAACAAAAACTCTAGGAATCGTTAGGCCTAGGGACTAGCTCAAGTCATGCAAATGGATGTTCCATAGTCAAAACCATTGAATGTCGCTGGAGTTTTTGGATGCTGGGGGAGAGAGGGCATTAAAAAATGTACGTCTCTTTGTAAGATATATTAGTGTTTTTATCTCCTAACCTAATATATCTTACAAACATCATTGTAATAAAAGAATACAAGACCTGATTAGTTTTTAATTATTTGAAATTTAAAAATATCCCCCAAACTTGATACTCTCATTTCCCAAGTCTTGTGAAAAATGGCATAGTAACTAACATGGCGTTCATTAGTATATCAAAAAAGTCAGAGAAATATTCTAAGTGTATCCTAAAAAGCAGAATATATTTTAAAAAGATGAGGATTGATAATTACAGTGTAATTCTTCCTCACAGCCACCAAAACCATCCATTACTCTGGCTTCAGTTCCCACAAATACTGCTGTTGGTGATCCATTACTTGGTTCAGTTGTACCATTAGATACTCAGCCCAGTTCACCTTGAGCTCACCAGCCTGCGCTAATTCTGTTCTTGCATTGGATTAGTGGAACTGTTTCCACCTGTGTTTTCAATATCATTCCCATGTAATCCTATTTATAGAAATTTCATGGAATCTATAGTAGGACCAAAGGATGGTCCATATCTTGTTGATGTGAATACTTCTAAAACATGGTGGCTGTAAATCATTGTTGATCTTTTGAAATCACCAAGGCTTGGCCAATTCAAAATAGCAGAAGAT
The DNA here is from genome assembly GCA_013400195.1 of Aramus guarauna. NCBI lineage: Eukaryota > Metazoa > Chordata > Aves > Gruiformes > Aramidae > Aramus > Aramus guarauna. The sequence continues at coordinate 417,064 of VXBL01006968.1, read as the reverse complement.
AATTCATGGGGCCAGTTCACATTCAGTAAATTTCTTCTCAAAACTTCAGGGTTTTTTTGGAAGGAAGATGTCATGGACAGAGGACATGAAGAAAACATTGGTAAATTGTTTGTACATTCATATTGTGCATATTGTGATCTTACTCTATTTCCAGATGTGCCACCCTTTCAAGGAAGCTTTACTTTTTAACTTTTAGCTTGAACTTTTGAACAACACAAGCTCCTCCCTGTAATTATGCAAGGACATCTACGGTGCTTTCCAGAGGAAGCTGAGTAAAGCTCAATGGTAACAAGTGTGATTTACTCTAACAAGTGGACAAATGGTGTATAAATAATATTGTAAATCAAGAAAATAAACTGATATTAATAAAATCAGCCAAGCTATCCTTGAAAGCATATACTTTCATAGAATCATAGCATGGTTTGGGCTGGAAGGGACCTTTAAGATCACCTAGTTCCAACCCCCCTGCCACGGGCAGCTACACCCTCCACTAGACCAGGTTGCCCAAAGCCCCATCCAACCTGGCCTTGGACACTTCCAGGGACAGGGCATCCACAGCTTCTCTGGGCAGCCTGTGCCAGTGCCTCACCATCCTCACAGGGAAGAATTTCTTCCTAACATCTAATCTAAATCTGCCCTCTTCTAGTTTAAAGCCATAACCCCTTGCCCTATCACTCCATGCCCTTGTAAACAGTTCCTCTCCAGCTTTCCTGTAGGCTCCTTCAGGTACTGGAAGGCTGCTCTAAGGCCTTTGTATAAACTTAAAATATTAGTTTAATTTAAGATACAAATAGGTGATTAAAAATTAAAGAATAAAGTCATTTGAAGGCTGCAGAGCATTACAGTATCTATTTACCAGTCAATGGGATCCTCAAGACTTTTTACCGAGTTCCAGTACTCTGACTAGATGCAGCCACAGGATGGTGCTCATGGTCTTTGCATGATACATTGTAAGTCCAGGAAAAAAAAAGGGGGGGGGGGGGGGGGGAGAAGAAAGAGAGAGAGAGGGAGCCAGACTCTCTCTTCGGTAAGCTGTTCCTTGTCCTGCCCTGAAATACACAAGCCAGCAAGCAGTCATGGATTAGGCTAATTTATCTCTATATTTACCGAGTCTTCAAGGGCATTGCAAACAGACCTCTCTATGCGCTTCCTTGTCTTCTGGATATTATTGTTTAGCTAAATACATAAATTAGGGACTGAAAATGTACCAAATGTTTCACTTTTAGCATCAATGAGCTGTAAGCCTTATTGCTTCAGAACAATTACTAGGAATTATTATCTTGCAAGCTACTGTCTTCTTGACTGGTACAAAGCATTAGCCATCACACGCTGCTGGTGGTGCACTAGAATAACTGCAGAGGACAGGATCTCCCAGATTGCTAGAGCTGGGACATGATTTCTAGACCTAGGAAGGCTTTTTAACTTTTGCTATAGAAAATAACTGGACTTAAAGAGTTTCTTTAAAGCTCAAACACTTCTGCAGTTTCAGTGGAAAGATATCTGTGAATTTGGACAGGAGTCTGCAGGACTGGGAATCCTACTCAGCAACAGCAGGTCCTGCTTTACAGAGTTAGTCACAGTCATCTCCCTGAGACCCACTGCCTTCCCCTTCCCTAGAAGGGGCTCCTACTTACATTAAGAAAGTAAATTGCACCTACGCCTGTTGTTGCTGCAGTCCTACAGTGATTTCATTTGTAATTTTATACAGATGACCAGGCACATTGTAATGAGTTTTTTCATTCACCTTTTAAATTCTTGGGATTTACAAACTTTGTGAGTAGTCACCTTAATTGTAAATTCAGCAGGATATACCATAGGGTAACTCATATTTCTCTATGAATATATAGATTCTGCAATTCCACATGCCCATTGTGGTGTCCAAGCCTAGGGCAAAAATGTGCATAGGTACTACAACACATTTAATCCAGGTTTATACTAAGCCAGACAAGTACCGGAACACTTTAATATAAATATTTCCCTGATGAATCATTAATCTACACATCACAATACCCAGCACTGGGGAATACTTGCATTCCAAGCCATACTGCAGAGCAACCTCCTTTTAAATCATTTAAAACGAAGTGAACGAGTAACTTCGGGGAGAGGAAAACGAGTTAAAAGGGAGCAAAACCAGAAGAAAGAGGACACGGCGGAGCACGGCACCTGCGGCTGTCAGGCTGCCCGCAGTCCCCCGCCACCCCGAGCCCGCCCCGGCCCTGCCTCCCCGCGCACCTGGCCGCGCCCCCGCCGCGGGGCTCATGCTCGGAGGGCTGGATCTCAGGGACGGCTCATGCCTCTTTTTTCCCCCCCCTTCTGCTCTATAATTGCCCGCCTCCTTTCTCTGTCCTTTTGCCTTATCAGATGCGGCGCAGCGAGGGGAAGAGCGGCTAGAGGGGAGGGAAGCGGTTCTCCCGCAGCCGCCTCAACGCCCGCAGCCTCGCGTGAAAACGAGCGGCCGCACCTCCACCGGCTGCTCCCCCGCTGATGCCCGCACAGGTCGGTGTGAGCTCCTCGAGGGCTGGGGCGGGGGGTCAGGGGCAGGAGCCGCAGCGCTTCCCACTCACCTGCCCGGCCACCCCCGCGGCGGCCGGAGCGGAGCCCCCGAGAGAGAGTTGGGTGAGGGAGGAGGAGATGGAGGGGTGGAAAGTGGCGAGTCTGGGGCAGGGAGCCCCTTAGAAAGTCCTGCCAAAGCCTTACTTTTAAAAATCATCATAATTAACAAATAACCAGGCACACTTTAAAACGGAGGGTCTGGTTGCTGCCCGCGTCCCCCCGCGGGTGCATCCTCCTCCTTCCCGCGGCGCGTCGAGGCAGATCGCTTCGCCCCGGCTCCTCACGCCCGGCGCCTGCAGGGTGTTATTTTAGCGGGTGGCTGCCCGGGCAGGCGAGTCCGCCCCCGCTGCGGCAGGCTGCTGCCGACGGGGGGTTCCCGGCGGGTGGCCCCTGCGTCTCACGGGGCCCGTCCTTCGCCTCAGCTCGGCGGAGGCAACGAACTCCTTTGCTGTCCCTTTCTTAACATGGAGGGGAACTCGCTTTCAAACGGGAGGCCCGGCGGTGCTGGTGTCGGGGAGCGCCCCGAAGAGGAGCCGGGGTGCTGGGAGGTCAGGCGCGGCCCCTCAGGCCAGGCTGGAGCCGCGTCGCGGGGCTCTGGAGCCGCGAACGAAATGACCCCGCCTGGCCGTGGCACCGCCGGCGGGTCTGCGAGAGCCGGGACGGCGTCCCCGCCTCGCCGCCGGCCCCCTCCGCCGCCTTCCCGCCTTTCCCGTGTGGGGGCGGCGGCCATGGCGGCGGGCCCGGCGGCTCCCTCGAGGCCGCCGTGGTGCCGGGGCAGGTCGCGCTCTTACTTTCGCCCCACGGGACGTCGACTCGAGAAACTTGTGCCTGTTCCCAGGCAGTGGGCGGGCGCAGGGTCACGCTACTCCGTAACGAGCCGCCGAGATAGGAGAATTAACCCGTGGGCTCCTGTCCAGGAGGGCAATACTAACCTGCCTGCCTTGGGGAGGGGTGCCATGGCAGTGCTGGGGTGGCTCTGCCTCCAGCCAGGGTGGTACGGAGCATGAAGATGTGTGTCACACTTCTCCTGGGCTGGGAGGTCTCCAAGGCAGGTTGTTACCTCCGGAGAAGGTGCTCTGGTGCCCATGCAGACGTTGCAGGCTGGTGGTCGGCCAGGAGCGCACCTGGGAGAGGAGCCGTGAGCCCATGGGGAGCGGGACTTACCTCACGGGAAGGGCTCTTGGGCTGGGGGCTTTGGTCTCTGCTCCCAGGGCTACTCTGTCAGATAACTGCTTTACCAAATAGTTACTAGGAGGTGAAATATATAAAAAACAGGTGGAATAGGATATTTCTTTTTATTCTCAGATGATGTCAGCCACAAGGTGGCTGCAGACTGGTGGTTGCCTTTCCTAGTTGAGTGAACTTTGGAAGTGCGGGTCATTGCAGAGGTGAATTTGTGCCTAGTTTATCCAGCAGCAGTTGTCTATATCCCAATAAATCTTACTTCTCTGTGGGATGTTTTTTCTCTAAAAGCGACAGTAGAGAGTGTTTCTACGCAGGATTACCTGTCAGTATTTATAGCCCTTATTTGGGAGGATGGTTTATATCAAATCTAGCAGATGGAGAATTGAGCCACCACTGTGAGTGAGTATTTTAATGTCTGGGTTATTACATGGAAAGAAATCCACACATCGTTGGTGGTGACTGCACTGAAGAATGAGTTGTGTGCTGTTCTTCGAAGAGTCTACATTTACTTCCTCAGGTTGTATTCCTGAGTGAGGAGAGAAGCCTCAATACCCAATGTGAGATACACAAGGGGTGTATTTCAGACTGTTTAAGACTTAACTGTCAGTTTTTCCTATTGTCTGTCACTAGGCAACTGTCCGCTGACTGTGCTGGCTAGTCTAGATCCAGTCCTTGGGTGTCTGACTGTGTTAATGTAGTAAGAAGCCTGGGCACTTTGTTCAGGTTTCTGAATTCCATCTGGAGGATGTGCCCTAAGAACTGGGCATAGCAATACCTAAGTTTCTGGTGCACATCTTTGTTACTGGATTGAGCTATATGGCTTTGTCTTGAGAAGTTTATACTGTAAGAGATTGATTAAATATATATATATATAAGTAGTGTGAAATTTGCTGATAATTTGGCTAAAACTTAGATAACCTCCTATGAGGACGGAATTCACAATGATTAAGACCCCTGTATGTTTCTAGGTGGCATATCAAGCATTCATGACTGGGATTTGTAACAGTAGACCTACCAAATCCTGAGATAACTATGGTAAATTGTAAATACCTGGAGAGAAGGAGATGTAGGTCTTATCCTCTTACCTGTTTAATAATGGTTGAGGTACTTCAGTCTGCCTTTTATATTAGATAGTGGTTGAACCACTCACTTTGTGCCTTCCTCGGAAGACGATGAAAACATGGAAGGCAAATTCAATGATGGTATTTGGGGATATTAGAGAAAATGTTACAGGAGGTAAATGGGAGGGACTTGCAACACAGAAATACATAAACCAAAATTTATGCAAGTAAATCTTCAAATGCTGAGTCTTTGTTGACAGCAAAAAATCTACTATTAATTATCTTAATTAAATTATGGTATAAAATACTAACAGGAGAGGGCAGCAAAAATTCTTCTTCCTGGCCCAGAAAAATAGTGCAGTAAAGTTGAGTGATAGATAAACATTTATAAGGACGATGTTATGAACATATTGATGTATCTTGAGGGGTGCTTCTATATATGTTGACTAACTATACTGGAAAGTGTTAAAGGCCAAGTTCAGATAATGACATATGTACCGCTGTTAACCTAGCTTCTGTGGGCAGATAAATTGCCCCTTCTGGAAGTTGTTCATTGGCACCAGAATTGCTTCCTGTAACCCAACTAGTTCACCTAGGACTACCTGGAGTGTTCATACAGTGCTGCACTCTAAAGTGTTGATGTTTCTAGCTGATTAAGTTAGAGTAAATATTACTTCATGGGGTTACCTACAAATAGAATTAGTGCGTAGTCAGCTGATACCCTGCCTGCCTTCTGAGCTGTGTCTGCTTTAGTCACTCTAAGTGCCAGGTAGTACAACAGAGAGCACAGAATAAGTTGAATAAGATAGGAAAAATAGAGTAGGCTGTAGAGGATAATGAGAGGAGGACTTGTGTTTCCTCAGAACAAAGTTGTACCTTGTTTTGACAACTGATGCGCAAAATTTCTCAGTTGAACTGAGCAATGATTATTTCACTGGGGTTATTGAGTATGTGCATTTTCTACTTCATGGTAGGCTTGCAGGGCAGTTCTCATCTCGTTTTTTATTTTTAGTTACAGAATCCTGAGATACATAATTTAACATCCCATTCTGGATGGTTTCTAGTTTTAGTCTTACTTTGTTATTGAAAGCTTCAGAGTTCTCTACCACAGGTATCTTGCTAAGGTGCTTGCAGCACTGAATTGTATATGGATACCCATTTTACCTTGTTGTGCACAGCAAACTCTATTTCCAATACTCATGTATATTTAGCAAAGGATATCAGTTTTCTCTTTACATGGGCTGAAATTTCAGAACTGTTGAGTGGCCCAAATGAGGTTCTTTGTCACTTTCAGGTAAAATATGCTTTGGTTATAAAACTGCTATCAGGATGAAATCTTGGCTCCACTGATGTCTATGGCAAATTTCTATTTTTTTTTTTTTAATGGAATCCAGATTTTGCCCACACTTTTCATTACCATGGATGCCTTATCTTTGCGGGTTTAATAAGTCTGTTCTATGTGTTTTCAGACCTGCTGATACTGTGTGTATTGAGGAGAGGAAGATGCTTTGTCGATATGAGATACAGAGCTGTTTCTTCTTGGCTTTTTTAGCTGTCACAGCTTTCTTCATCAGTGATGCCCAGGGCCAAGGTAAGTCATAAATAAGATGATGGAGCTTTTAACTCTGATGTGCAGAAATAGACTTTCTTATTCCAAATACAAGTGTTACTTCCCTCTTACTAGGATGTGTATCCAGTACTACTGAAATGAAGCAGGAGTTTTACTACTGAAATGAAGCAGGAGTTTTGCTACTGATCTCAGGGGTGGAGTTGAACTATGTGTTCATGTGTGCTCTTTGAACCTAGTACCTCAAATAGCATGAATCTTCTTGCAAATTCAGGTGTCTCAAAATGAGTTATAGGGAACAATTTTTTTTTTATTTTACTCTTATTTATATGAAAGTACTGATTAGAAATTGCTGTGACTGTTCTCTACATAATCAAGTAAGCTTGAAGGACCAGCTATGGTACTAAGCTTGTATGGAACATATCTTTTTCTTTGTTGGAACAGTAGCTATTGTAACACTTACATCATACAGTATTGCACAGGGCTGTTAAATGTCGCAGACTACTTCTGCAGCTTTTTTTTTAAAATCTCCTTTGTGGGTATTAAAAGACACTGCTGAGATTGTTAGGCTTAAGTTCTTGTTGGATCGTATTGACAGTGGTTTGACTTCTAGAGAAATCCTATCGCTTGGGGAAGAAGGGAGGAAGAATGAAGAATGCCAATGAGTTTTTATGATTTCTAAAGAAAGATGTTTCTCTCAACTTTTATATTTATGTAATCCCTTTGATATGAGACTGCATAGGCATAACTGGGAGCAGAATTTGATCCTGGAGCTCTTCTAAAGCGTCTTGTATAATGCATTATTCATGAGCACATTCAGAGACTAGTGGCAACGTGAGGCTTTCCAAGTTCTGGTAAATGCAAGTAGCAGTGCTGTCCAGTCTGCGTGGCACTCAAGTGCTGGGGAAGCATACCGTCTTGGATGTTTGGGAATCTGTGAGTGTTTTACAAGCCTCTTCCAGAACTTAGGGACACATGTCAGCAGTAATATTTAATGTGGGCGATGTGAGGTGAATGAAGAAATACATGTTCCCAATGTTCAACACATCAATTCTGGTCAGAAATAAGGTCCAGAATGTTTGTGACTTAATGAGCCAATAAAGCAAAGCATATGGTTAGTCCTTTCTCTATGTATTTCAGTCCTAATACATATGGTTAAGATTTACAAAACAGGGTTGGGGATTGAGATCCATCTCCAGAAAGTTTTACAAAATTCCTTGAGCTTGGAAACCATACTCCTCCCCTGCCTTTTCCTTTTTCTTTTTTTTTTGTTTTGTTTTGTTTTTTTAACTTTGATTTATTTGGGCGTATGTAAGGGAGAAAACTCTCAAACTATTAATACAATGAAATGAAGGTCAGAGAGAGTTTTTTCCACAACCATCACACTAGCAGAAGCTAGAGTCGATGTACTTGATGAATAAAGAACAATACTTCCCTTGTTGTTACACTCTTTCAGCAAGCATCAGCTGCTGAATGCTGTCGGCAGTGTGACACTAAGCTAAGTGGACTATTGCCTTGGCCCAAAATGACTTATGTTATTGAATGAGGTGATACGAAGTCTCTATTCCATGTTCGCGGAATAAAAATACCTCTTGCTACACCTAAAGTAATAAAATGTGTCTCAAATCCTTTCTTTTCTCAAGGTTGCCACCCTTGCAGGAAACTCTTCATGCAGCAGGCTAACTATTTGCTATTTAATGTAACACTAACAACACGTTTGTCCGTTTTAAGAAATTGAACACTCTGCCAACATGTAGGAAGAGCTGATATTAGTTCCAGCTTGTGTTCCTTCCTTTGGCAAAGAGGCTCAAGTAAATGTGTGTAATGTGACTTCTTGGAAAGGAGAATGTTTGGGAGACTGAAGTCAACATGCCTGAAGCTACAACTTATTCCTCCAACCAAGGAGTTATCTGCGTTGAACTACATGGTTTTCTCTCATTTATTGCCTGAACGCCTTATAAACCACAAAGTGCCCTTCAGTTTTTACTCAACAACAATTATTCTTTCATCACTGCTGTGTCTTCCTTATTCAGCATAATGTCACTTAAACAACAGTAACCAAAAAAAAAAAAATCCAGCTTTTGTTGTTATGTTCTACTTATGTTCTTATATGGTACACAAAAATAGTGTTGGGCAAGAAAAATAGTTTAGAATTTTCCATTTATTCATAAAGTATCTTGCTTTAAGAATTTTCCTTCTGTATTTAAAGATGGAAACTCTTCTTTGTGTAGCAATAATTTCCATGTGTTACTAATGTAATTGCTAAGTAATTGCAGTAAATATTAACTTGTTCAATTCTTATGACAAAAGTAAATTTGAAGCCACAAAGTTTAGTTAGTATCCAATCTTATGGTACTGATGTCTTGGAGAGCTATACATGTGCAATTTATGGTATTTTTCCTTTCCATTAAGACCATGGATAGTTCAAAACACTCTTTCCCTAGTTGTCCATAAGACTCGTGTTTGGAGTGCTAATTTATCTGGTGGCATAAACCAAAGCCTTGAACCGCTCTGTAGTTTTCTTTTGGGTGACTGCTCTAATGTTGCTGACGGCCATTCACTTTTGCATTCCTATAAAACCACTTAACAAGCTCTAGCTACTGATTTTTATCAGTTAACTGACTCAGCTTGGATTAATTTTTTTCCCTTTCTGCAAGAAGTGAGATTTTGTTCCACAGACAATAAAGGTCCAAAGAAATAAAGATATCCTCTTCAGGTTGGTGAATGTGTAGTAATTCCCATCAATATTTTGTTGTCTGTTCAAGTGTTAGATTTTTAACTTCCTTAGCTATATGTACTTTTCTATGCCAGAACATTAGTCTTTACACAACTAAGACACAGTTGAGTATCTGGTGAATAATTCTTTTCTTCCTTATGGCTAATTGCTGTGTGGGAACGTCCATTCCCCTGTGCTGCCACCTTTGATACAAAAAGTACCCAGTGAAAATTGACCAGTTATGTAAAGACTATTCTGGCACAATTTTTCTAGTCTTTCACATTGTAACTCTGTAGTAAACAGAAAAACTTTTGGTGATTGTGTCCTCCTTTCCTTGTAAAATCTGTGATTGTTTTTTTAGGGGCTCCAAAAATTTACCTGGTTTGGTGATGGCTAATAGCACTTAGGCCAGAACTATGCTTCTTTGTTAGATGGTGCTTTCATAAACTGTTAAGTTGAAAATAGGATGGAATGGAAGGAAGAAGATGGCAGAGAAAATGAACTCTGAAAATCTAAGACATGATCTTTTTTGTTAATCCTTGGTGTTACTTTGTTGCTCTCTGCTCTGCCTCTTAATCCCCATACAAATTTACCACTTAATCCTGATCAAATGCAGCATTTTTACACTTGCATACTGTCATTGTTCAAAAGTTTATTTGGTATTCCTTAGATGAAATAAATAATAAAAGGGATTGCTATTTTGCAAACTTCTAGGTATGATTTGTCACTCTTGGTTCATTCAGCCCTAATTCATTGTGATTTATGTATAGCTCAAAGATAGAATGAATCTTGAGAATGAATTAAAAGCTGTAATCCAGAAATACAGTCTGCTTGGCTTTCAAAACTTTTTGCCATAGTCTCTGTCATTTTATTACAATTATAGCATGCTGAATGTTCTTGCAGAAACCTGCCCAGCAAAACATTTTGCAATATGAGGGCCAAATTTTCAAAGAACTGATTTTTTATTTGCAGTGATTCCTTCACACGTTCTTGCTTGCAGCCTCTCTTTCTCTAAACTTGAGGGAGGTGACAGGCAGTCTGAAGATGAGGTCTGACAAGATCGTGCCTAGCAACTGGGGAAGTGCACTGTTCGGGTGTAAGCCCAGTGCTGCGAATCAGAACGCTTTTGAGTATGCGGAATTGGTGTGCTCCCTGCTGTTTCTGTCCCCTTGCCTCTCTTCCTGAGCTTGTTCTCTGAAGTCTTGGAGAATGTGGAGGTGTTACTAAGCTGTTCTTGGTGCTTATGTACTCTTTTCTGTCTTCTGGTGTTAAGTCCCTCAAGGCAGAGAACTGCAGAACCTGCCTTTGGTTTGGCAAAACTCTCCCTTATGGATTGAGAGGCTGGATGCAAGGGAATACGTCTCTCATATTAAACCTCCAGATTTCTACTTCTAAGACTCAAAATGTTTTTAATGGTAGGTGACATGACAAAAATACTACCCCAAATCTCAAAAAACTACAGCCTGCTTTTTTCCTCCTTCTTTTTTCCCCCAAGCTGTTGGAAAAAGAAGCACGTAGGAAAAAGTAATCAGTTCAGGACAGGTCTTTGGCTGCTGCTGGTGCCAGAGCTGCATTCACTGTAGCAGGTCAAATGGAGAGGCCAGAAACTGTTGGCTAGCACATTCTGCCTGTTGACTCAGATGCTCTGTATGCTGTAATACTGAAATCTCAGAAATACGGTGAGAATGGTTGATTTGCTATATCTAGTGGACCAACAAACCCTGGGCATGAGCCTAGCCAATTAAGAGCTATCTTGAACCCTAGGGAAAAGAAATTGCCATAACCCCCTTCAGATAATTTCCCTTATTTCTTAGACTTACTATCAGAAACCTTAAGGGTGGTAGTGGCAGAGACACCAAGCGTTTGTATAATAAAGGAGAAAGTTCAGGGAGCTGTGGAGGTAGTGGGAAGAGGAAGGGTAAAGCTGGTGGAAGAGTTTAAGTTTTTCTAGCCCTTTCTGTTGTTCAGCCTCTGGGTGGCTTCCCTGGCTGCTGGTCCCTCTAGATGAGTTAGTTCTGTGAGCCAAACCTTATTCAAATGTATGAAGGTTTCCCCTTATTGACAACCTGGGGTAACGCAGGCTGCACAAGTACCAGCTCTGCTTCGGTTGTTTGCTGTGAAGGAGGGATGTGGCTCCCTGAAGCAGAGCAGAAATGCTATTCAGGGTGTTGTCCAGCATCAGCAGAGCTTGCCTGAGCAGAGGGATGCAAAGCTGTGAAAAACTAGTTTATGTGTGTAGACACCAAGTTGCTGATACTGCAGTAACAACGTAGGGTGGATTTTCCATTTGTTCCTCTGTGTGTTGCTCCACTCAAGTATCACCTCTTTCTCAATCATGTCCTGCTTTTATTCATTTCACCTGCTGCTCCTATTTGAAACCTAGGTGATAGCACAACAGAACTAGAAGCCAGATTTGCTTACCAGCCAAATTGCCCCTGTCTAAATCTTGACTAGCCTGTGCATGCCTGCTAGTCTTGATGAGACCGAAGCAGTGCTTGCAGCTGGGCAAGTCTGTGTGCTGCCTAGGCCAGGTTTGCAAATTGGGCAGCTGATGTTCCCTCTGCCTTGTGCATGCCTATCTTTCCTCTTGTTTATTTTGTCTTCACAAGGCTTTGAAAATTTGGCCCTGACTGATCTTAAATGTGGGGAAACACCTGCAGTAACGTGAGGTAAAGGAGGCTAGGTAATGCATATTGTCAGTATAAGCAAGGAGAGCAATTTTAATTCCCATATATTAACAAAGAGCATTTTTATTACCAGCTTTGCCTGCTAAACTAGAGTCTTAACATCTAACACTGTTTGTCTTTCTGTCCTCTGCTGTTAGGTTGTTAGTTTGTTTTTATAAAGAGTTAAATAAAAGGTATGTCTGAGGGAAGTAGTGCACCTGGGGATGTCATTTTACAAACTAATAAACTGATGTATGTGACATTTTGAATAACTTGCATCCTTTATCATTAAAATTTTGTGTCATCTTCCTATATGTGTTTATTTTTGTGTTTGTTTAAGATTGGTGGTTGCTTTTTATTTGAGTTTAACATGTTGTTTTCTTTCCCCACTTGCAGTGTCCCCACCAACAAGACTAAGATATAATGTAGTCAGTCCTGACAGTGTACAGATCTCTTGGAAAGCCCCCAAAGGGCAAATCACTGGATATAAGCTTCTTGTCACTCCAAGTTCAGGTAAAACAAAACTCTGTATGTTCTCTTTTAAGGTCAAAAGACTGCCTTCCTAAGGCTGAACAGCTTCTCAGAGGCTAGTGTCATCCTTCAGGACTAAGGATCTGTGAGCAAGCTGTGGATAACCAAGTTATCCACAACAAACGTTGGTCAATAGAGGGTGGTCATAGGCATAGAATATGGGAATCGAATGCTTAAGGTAAAAACACGTGGATGCTAGTTATGCTTCATATGTAGTCATTGGGAATCGTCACTGATCATCTGTTTTTACCTTACTTCCAGTGGGATGTAGGGAAGCCTAGGAAGTGTTCAAGGGAGAGCCTATTTCAGTCAAAGATTTGAGGTGAATCTCCCTAGGCCTTCTCCCATAGCCAGCTGCCCAGGAAAAACTAAAAAGATTTTAGACCAAACTTAAAAAAACCCCCAAACAAACCACTTTTAAAATTTTTTTTTTTGAATGAAAACTTGACATGTAAAGATAGGCAACAAAGTGGCTATATCAGGCTACCTGTGTAGAGGTGCTACTTCTGTACATATTTAAATTTAGATAGCGATACACTTTTAACATACAGCTAAAATACATATTTGTATACAATCTTTAGATGTATGTGTACGTATACATAGAACTGTTTAATATTTGTATTTATACATGAGAATTGTCTTGCCCAAAGGAAGTGTGGAAAGAGGATGTTCAGAGATGATGTGGGTTTGATGGGATCAGAACGGGCAGCCAGTCACAGAGCAGTGTGAGAGCCTGTGGGTATGATGTTATCAAACTTGACAGCTTTTTGTCAAATGTTTCTTTCTGAATTAATAGTTTTGCTGGGCACTGTGGCTGTTCCATGAGGCCTAGATATGAAGGCTGATTGATTGATCCATTGTAGAGTGTTTCTGTCCAAGAAAACTCTGTCTCTGGTCAGGCTGCCTGACTTCTTGCTTTTCTGGGATGCCCTCTGGCCTGGCTGTATGGATAGTTCCAAAAGTGGGAACACTTGGGTCATTGAGGTAGTTTTAAGTCATAACATTTACTGTGCTATAAGAAAAGCAAGCAATGTATTTGTGGGTTATTTTGTCTTTTCTTTTATAGGAGGAAAAACCAATCAATTAATTCTTCAAAGCACCGCAACCAAAGCAATTATTCAAGGTCTTATTCCAGATCAAAACTATGCCCTTCAGATCATTGCATTCAGTGAAGACAAGGAGAGTAAGCCAGCACAAGGCCAGTTCAGAAGTATGTGTCTTTTTATGCCTGACATGCAGAATTTATCTGATGTTTAATGTAACTTATGAAATTGCAACAAAGTCTGACATGAAGGGGGACAATGGGAAACCAGTTTCTTCTGTGGTAAAAGGCTAATCAGAGCCACGGATTTTAACTGGTACATATACAGCTGGAGGCCTGAATTGAGTTTCTCTTGCACAGGAGATTTTTGCTTTGGGCTCTTTGTTTCCATTGGTTTGGAATCCCTTTCTTCCCCATTCCATTACGAAATTAGCCGGTATCTTGTGAAAGAGAATCTTCAATGAACAGAAACAAGAGAGGAAGTGCTATATTCTGATACTTAAACATTTTCTTCCCTTCGTCCAACTTTTTATTAAAACATTCTTATAGCCATGCCAACTGGCAACTAGTTGCTAGTTCAATGATACTATGAAAGGCTAAATTCTTACTAGTCTTCAACTGTCAAAATATATTTACAAATTATGCTTAAGACTTTTTTGTCTGACCTATGCATCCTTTTAATGTCTATATCATAGTGATATACATGTTGTAGCTGATTTGTGCTGATCTGCATCTTAAACAGTTCAGTTAAATATGATCAGTGAAGATTTGATCAATGAAGACAAAAATGTGACAGTCTGGGAGTACAGTTGAAAGCCTACTGAATTCGCTTGACACTGAATATTTCTCACCATCATTGCTAAACCACCTTTCTCTTAGAACCAGCACAAGATAAAATATACTGATTGCTTGATGTGGTGTGTGTCAAAGTCTTTCTACCTTTTCATCGCGGCACCTATGTATTTACTACTTTAAGTGCTATCCCGGTTAGGAAACCCACAAAACCACAGATTACTTTAGCATTAAAGAGCAGCCCACAGGAAGCTTCACTAACTGCTATAATATTAGGTGTGGCTAGTTTTCAAACTACCTCTATTCTTCAGGAAAAGTAGAGCCGGCAACTTGATTTAAAAATATGGGGGTTATATTCCATTTAGTATACTCTTTCTTTGCTGCAGGTGAAAACATGCAGTCACATGAAGCTCCAGCCTCATTAAGTACAATATGATAACTTGCATGAGTAAAACCAGATACAGCATGTATGCAAATCCTTAAATTTTTTTCTTTTGCTATCCTGTATTCATATATCATATAACCTGTATGTTTTTTTTCTCCTTCTCTGACAAGTGGTCAATAATTCTTGAGATGAAAAAAGGACAAATATATGCAAAGCTTGAGAATATCCTCTGGTTTAGTGCATTGGAAATATATTTTTAATGCTGCTGAGTTGTAGCTAATGTACAAAAAAAATCTCAAATCTACAATAAAATGTTATTGTTAAAAGAGTATTCCTCTTTATATAGCCAGGTATACTTTCTTATTCTAGTGCTGCTTGTAAGTTGTTGCAGATAGTATGTAATTAACAAAGATCACTAGGGAATTTTTTACTTTTAAAATGCAGCTGTAAAAACATGCACTAGAGAAGTCTTTTATCTGTGTAAATTGATGAGTAAAACTGGTGTCATCTTGTCTGTTCTTGCTAAGTGGTTAGAATTTTGACTGCTAGAAATGACTTTTTCAAATCCAGAAATCTTTGTCATGATATGACTAACTTGTCTCCTGTGAACATTTACAGACTTTTGTACTGTTTCTCTGGAGACTTGCTCTGAACAGCACTACCATTAGAGGAGGCCATCAAGCAGCTCCTTAGCTTGTTCTTAGACTTTTCTCAAAGGAATGATCTTAGAAGGATAAGCAATGGCATCCTCTTTGACTAGTAGTATTCTGGTAATTTCACCTCTTTTATTTTAGTTGGAGGTTTGTTTAGGTAAGGATTACAGCCAGACTTCTGAGTAAGACCTGGTGTTACGGTGGCTTTAACTGTAACCCAGCTAATAACCAAGACCTACATTGGTAAAAGCTGACTCCTCAGCAAGCTTGTGGACCTGAATTTGCTTCTGAATCAGTTTCATAACTGTTCACTAAAGGTAGAGGTGCTGTACACATGCTGAGTTAATAAGGAGAGGAGTCAAAACTTCAGTTATTTTTCCACCAGGAGTTCACACCTGGAGTGTGAGGGCTGTAGGTTCTTGTAGAGGGTTATCACACTGAGAAGGTCACGCTCATATGTTTGACAATGACTTGTTATCTTCTTAAGACCTTAGGATAGTCTTGTGATTATGTTTTGGATTGGAACTTAGAGCACTTTTGGCTGTTTCAGACATTCCATGTACTGTTGGGTGAATTAGCAAAATCCATTTCACTTTGGTCCACTTCTGTAAAACAGAATACTTATATTGTCTATTTTATATCATGTTTGAAGAGACAGATAACCTTCTTTAACGCTCTCACTGTTTTTTGAGTGATGTAGCACAGAGAGACTCCAAACCTGGCTAAGACTTAGTGCCTGGTTGGATGAATTTCAGTCATGATCCAGCTCTACATAAACTAAAGATTTTAATTAGAGTAGAATTTTATTTTCTATGAAAGATATCCCCTGTGTCATTCTTTTAAGTTGTTCCTGACCATTGTAGGAAGCTGAGATGTTGACACCAATTAATATGCTAAAGAAATTCTGAAAGGTGATGTGTTTTGGGGCTGCTTTTTTGTTTTGGTGTTTTGTTTTTTTACTAATATGTGACGCTAGCAGTGATTTTGCCAGAATCTTTCAGACTATGAGTAGAGTGATACTGGCTACTAATGTAATATTAGGACTTGCTAATCAAGCTGGGTTCTGCCTGGCTGTTATGAGAGATTTGGGACATAATAAGGGAGGTATCCCACCCACTTGTGAGACAGGAAACTGTTGAAGTCTGAGCTTTGGAGCAACTTTGCTCTCATCAGGAGTATTTGGTGCCCTGAACACAAATTTGGGCATGGGATCTAAGCTGATTCTTTAAAGAGGATAATGTAACAGCTGGCTTATGTGCTTTTGTGTTGAATGACTTGGAGTGGAGCTCTGCAGTGCTGGACTTTACCCAGCTAGCTTTGCCAATTTTCTAGACTATATTTCCAGTGCTGGATCTTGTCAGCGTGGGCTTAGGTGCTTATGTCACTGTATTGGACTGTCCTGTGTGAGGAGAGTCACTCTGAGAACTTTAATGATGATAGGATGGGGAAAGATTCATTAAAAGAATAAACCCAAAGGGAGGGAGGGAAAACCCAGTAACAATCACTTGTTATGTAAGCATGTCACAAGACATTGCATGCAACTTCTTTATGTGGAAGAAAATTACATGCTTCTGACTGCACTGTTTCTAGTTTGATTGATTATTTTTCCCCCTTTACTTTTCAGTTAAAGATATAGAGAGAAGAAAAGAAACAAGTAAATCCAAGGTGAAAGATCCAGAAAAAACAAATGCGAGTAAACCAGCTCCAGAAGGTCAGATCATAACACGTACGACTTGTGTGATATTCTGAAACTAATCAACTTTTCTATTTAACTTGGCCATTGTATAGATTTTCTTTAAGTCAGTACTTTAAATCTGGTTCCCAGGGTTAAGTTAAACAGAAAGGAAAAAAAAAATCAGTGTTTTCAGAATATTGAAGAGTTTCTACAACAGAAGTATTGCTTTTAGTTCTAAGTTTTGCTTTACCGCTTTTACAGTAAGTACTAAATACCACCACGAATAGCATAAAAGCAGTCTTTGAACCTGCATTGAAAAAACATGTTGCCTGTACTTCCCCAATGGGTGCACTCTGAGTAGTGTAAGAATTGCATGTGTGTGTGTATACATAATAATAATTTCATATCATGTTGGCTGCAAGACAGATGTGCAGAATTAATTCTCACCTAAGGTCAAATTAGTATTATTGTATAATTAGGCACATAATAACTAGATAACTCTGTCCTAATGTAGGTCATATATATGAGAACATTTGAAATACTTTGAGGGGAGAAAAAGGAGTTCATTTTGACTGGTTGCAAGGAGCCAATCTTCTGGTGAAATGTGATACTGCTTGTCATGAGAAGCTCGTCTAATATGGACAGTAAAATCTATTCCAAGCTTAATATATAACTCTATTTCCTGTTATTCTAAAATTCAAATAGCATCTTCTTTATGAAGTAACCCCAACAGTAACTATTCCCTTCAGTGGTTGTTTATGATACACAGAACAAGGACAGATGAGAATAGCTTGATATGACCTTAAATAGTCTCAATGTGAATAAATTGGACAGTTTCAAGGATCCCATTTCTCCCATCCAATTTAGGTCTATCTCCTACTAATGCAAGTATCAAAGACCTCACCCAAAGCTCTTCGAAGCCCATGCAATTTTTTCTCTCTGCAGTGGGTTTTTCTTACCGTACATATTTGTGTCATCTTGCATTTATTAACACTATACAAGTTTGTTTCCATACAGCATTTCTCAAGCTGAAATACCCATGAATTCATCCCATTGGGTGCACTGGGGAAAATGTTAACTAGTATTTACAACACTGAAAGAAGCAAGTTCTACCTGCTAGTGCGTGATGGGGTAGCAGATAGGTGATCTTTCTTTCATGTCTAGAGGAAGACTGAGTTGGAAGAAATGAGAGAACTAAAGGAGGAAAATGTGATTTGTTTTCTCAATGAAGGACAAGTGATAAAAGTTGAAGGAGGGAAAACTGGGCCTGTAATAGGAAAATGTTGATTAAATGCAGACAGAAGAAAGTGTCTGCCAGACTGTGGGAGAGGATTTATGCTTTTTCATGGAGTAGGGGCAAAAATATGGTTGGCAAAAGGAGATTGAATCAGCAGTCGCTCCCTTTTTTAGGATGCTTGTTTACTTGTGAAGTCTTTAGCTCAATCGTCTTCCTCTTCCCCACACAACCTTTTACTCATCTAAACTTCTTCAGTTGTATTGGGGCAGTTTGTATCAGAGCAAAATACACTTCCATCTAACACTTGTGAAAAGCTATTGCCTTACACTTACTGTAGCAGGTTTTACTAGAAAACTGGAGTCTTTATTTAAAATAAAGGCAAAACTTACAAACTTCTTGATCAGTAAAACTGACCAAAAAGGAAAAAAAAATTATGCTGATTTTTATGAATTCTTGATTTTGTTTAGCCCTATTCCCAACCCAGCTATATTTTAATATAAAGTAATAGACTTTTTTCCTACTGTCTAGCTATTGCATATTTCTTCCAATTGCACAGTATAATGATTATTCAAAGTGATGGAGATTCCAACTGAATGACTTCAGTGGGAGTAGGGTGAGAGTCCAAGCAAAATCGTTGTGCAGAAATAACAGCATCAGCAAAAAATGTGTAGCTGGGATAGAAGTGAATTCAGAACTGATACACAAAGAGTAATGGTATCAAAACTTTCCTAGTTTAAGATATATAAAGATCGTTCTACCTCAAACTGAAATTGGATTAAAAAAAAAAAAGGAAGAGTCTGTGAAAGAAATAGGTTAAAGAAATAAAAGCAAAATTTTATGGCAAAACCATGAAGAATAACTTGATCCTCTGCAGATGTTTGACAGGAAATGATTTGAGTATGACCAAATGAATTCAGGCCAGCAGTTAATTGGTTTCATAACAATTTAGTATATGGCTAAATTTGATGGATTTAATAGCAACCCTGATACATTCTGTGGCTGCATTTATATCCTTGATCAAGTTGGTAAGCACTTAGGATTTAACAGTACAAAATAAATTATTAGGTAGTACAGTATCTTATCTGAAAACAAGAGCAATCTTTGCCCACAAAACAAATTCAAAACAGCCATTGTCCAGACTGGTATTGTTGGTAGTTGTGGCTTCTGCTCTTGTCTTGACTGAAAGATTAGCAAAAGCCTATTTTGCTATTTCTGCAAGTATTAGAGTTAAGTTTTGATGTAAGGAGGTGCCTTCTGTGAACACCTGCCCCACTTGTTACAGAAGGATGTTTGTATAAGAAGAAACCAGAGCGTCTCTCTAAGCCTTAGAAAGGCAAAGGTCATCATTCATTTTCCTGTATGTGGAGAATTATCTGGCAAAATTCTCAAATGTGAATATTGGGGCAGATTTGGCATTTAGAGGTCCAGAAAATCCAAAATCAATGTTTTTGGACAAAAATGTTAAAGCACGGCAATAAACTTAGTGTGTATGAAAAAGCATGTGGGCTCTGTCAATAATGGAAGGTCCATGTTGTGCATTATGGTAATTCACATGTCCTGACTTTCCTGAAAGGTACAAAAGGCACATAACCTTAGAAATTTGTTGTTTATAAATACTTAGCTAATATGCCTTCTTCAGGGTCACATAATAAACCCCAGAAATTTCACTTTCAATTTCAGTGGGACAAAGATTTCACCATAACCCTTCTACTTGTGGAAACCAGTTCTTCACTAAGAAATACAAGATGGATTTCTATATTAATTATTCCAGATGTTTTCAAAGTTTCTCACTCTTACGTTCATCTGCGGTTTGGAGGACTGATTCTGCAGCGCTGCTTGCTGTTTGATTACCAACTCTCTAAGGCTCTAGGTAGTGCTTGGAGGTGTGGATGTCTTCTCCTAAGTTCCCAAATCTACCTTTTTCTTCTGTCCTTAAATTAGAT
The DNA here is from genome assembly GCA_013400195.1 of Aramus guarauna. Taxonomy (NCBI): domain Eukaryota; kingdom Metazoa; phylum Chordata; class Aves; order Gruiformes; family Aramidae; genus Aramus; species Aramus guarauna. The sequence goes on along the minus strand of VXBL01006968.1, from coordinate 397,058 downwards.
TGTATTTGGATTTTGGTCTTTGTGGAACTCTGTGCATCACTTGCTAGTAATTTTTCCAGCAGCTTCAGTAACCTAGATAAAATTTTCCCTCTATTGTGTCCTGCCCATTCAAGTGGCTTGAAAAGATTTATTCCTTTCTTTTCTGCTCTAAGTACTATGCTCTTATCTCGAACAAACCTCCTGTATATCCAGGTAATGTCATTGTGCTAAATCAGTTCAGGTTTAATGTCTAGCACTCATCCATCAAATGTTCACTTTATATTTGATTCCAGAAGCCATCTCTAGTTCTTCTGCACAACCAATTTCAAGTCTTGAATTTCCTTTATGTATTTTTCAGAACCTGTCAGTTTTCAGCTTAGTGATTTATCACTGCTGTGCACGCTTGTATTAATAATGTCAGAAGCCTTTTCTCTTTCTCTCTGTTGAGATAAAGCTCACAGACTCAGCTTCTTTCAGCACGCACTGATATTTGAGTACTTGTACCCTGGCACTTCTCCAGCTCCCTCACGTACAAAGCTCCTTTCTGTACAGCGACAGGGGTTAATACATTCTGTGCCTTCTCAGATGTTTTACAGTTTCTCAGAGAGCTTCTAGGAGTGATTCTCTAATCAGATCCTTTTGGGGAGGGGAGAATCGCAGTGTTTTGACTATATCCTGTAGCAAATATGTGACTGTATCCTTTCTCTGCAGTGTATTTCTCTGCATGTCTGAAATGTTTTGAGCCACCCAGTTCAATGAAAATAACAAAATGTTGAGGGCCAGTTTTATTTTCTTGCTTGTGGACTTTATTTTGGAGGTTTTTAGTTGAGAGGTGTGGTGGCTTAGCCTAGGCCAGCAGCCGAACTCCCACCTAGCTGCTTCCTCACTCTTCTCCCCAGCAGGACAGGAGAGAAAATGGGAAGAACAGGAATGAGAAAGCTCATCAGTTTAGGTAAAGATAGGGATACTGTTTACCAATTACTATGGTTGGCAAACAGAGTCAACTGGGGAAAAATTTACTTCATTTATTGCTAATTAATAAAAACAACAGCTTTCCTACCAGCTTTCCTAGGCTCAACTTGACCTCCTCCCAGACTTCTCTCCTCCTCCCTTGTTATCACTGCAGGTTACACTCAGTCCAAGTTCCTTCAGAAGCAAGCAGTGCAAAAGGGGTGTTGAGGGGTAATGATCAGGACATAGTGGTTTCTCTCCACCATTCCTTTCTTCTCACACCTTTCTTCCTCTCCAGTGTGTCCTCCACAGGCTGCAGGGAATATCTCCTCCACCATGGAGTACCTCCTGCTCTGACCTTGGGGTTCTCTCTGCTGTTTCTTAGTCTTTTTTTTTTTCCCCTTCTCCTCTCTCTGTCTACCATTTTATGCCCTTTCTTAAATATGTTTTCTCAGAGGTACCACCAGCTCCTGGCCCCTACTCAAAAAGGCCACCCCTGCAGCCTCCCTGGTGCCAAACCTAGGCACAGACACCCAATACAAGAAGCCCTGTATTAATGCTCTACTAGCATAAAGTGTTTACACAGTCTTAAACCTGTCCAGTTCAGAAATTCCCTTATGCAAATCTCAAATCAGGGTGATTTAGGACAGCATAGACCATGTATGGACCAGATTTCTCTTCTGAACCAAGTTTTCACAGGATAAGCCTTCTACAGACCTTAGACTATTAAAATGATGAGAAATAAGCTCCCACAAAAGATGATATAATTTATGTACGATGCAGTGTAAAGTACACTCATCATAAAGTACATATAATACAGTCGTATAGTGAGTATGAGTTGTTAGGGAGGTCAGAGAAGGTCTGTTAGGGAGATCTGTTCACTGCACAGAACCTTCTGGTTAGTTCAACCTTCCCAAATTAAAATTGCATTTCCCTGGAGCAAGTCCATTAGGGGCAGGTGTGGCTTTCTTACTGATTCCTATGAAAATCTGGTGACGTGTGGCCTAGTTAAAAATCCTGGGAGAACTGCAGCTTTTTAAATCCCTTAGATGCTTCTTTCTGATGGAGTCACCTTTACCACATGCCAGGAACCAAACTGACAGAAGTGGTGTCACATAAAGGGTAAGAGTCTGAAGTGTGACTGAGGGAGGCCCTACCATTGGGTCACGAGGTTCAGAAAGGACCCCTTTGCTTTCTAAACTCCTTCTCAGAGAGGAGCTTAGGTGCGGCTAGGTCCAATCTTAGTCCCAGAGTTGGTCAATGGTTTATGCCTAAAGGATTATATATATAATCACATATCAGAGTCAACGTTTGCCTGTCGGAGTCCCTGAAGGACTTTCACTGAGACAATTTTGCAAAGTTTAATACTAATAGAAAGTGTATTAAAACATCAGATACAGAGAGTTTGGAATTGCTGTTGATAAATGCACTTACTGCAATAGTACCAATATATGATTATGATTCAAATGCTAGCAAAATAGTATCCCGTGTATTCTCACCGAAAGGGTGAAATCACAATTGCTTACCAAGGTGTCCCTGTCTTGGGTGGAGGAGAAGGAGTACGGCCTGTTGACTGCCTCCTCGAGGTCTTCAATTTCTTCTCTCCCTCCATGGGGGTTACTTCCTCAATATCCTTTACACCCCAGCCTTAGCTGTTCCCTCTCAGGGGTGACGTTTAACGTGATTTGGGAGGAGAGTTGAGTACTATAGTCATATATGTTTAGCATGTACTGCTTTTAGCTTATTAGCATATTTAGGGGTGTCAATTTTAATACACATTTCACAGATAATGAAACAAAAGTTCTCATGCCGGGCACTGTGGCCTTCAAGATTCTGTGTAGAAATCGTCTATCTGTTTATTCCGCATTCTGTAGCCAAAACAAGGCTGTCTTGCCACTGTAAGACTCCCTTCTTTGGCTGCTTCTCATGCCAACCTTGCGGATCTCCATCTGCAATGTTTGTGTAAGAGATAAGCAGACTGGTGTTTTTAACCTCTTATGTGCAATTCCCACAGCTAGTGTGGGGCCAGCTGGATGACCTGAGAAAAGGAGTGTTGCCACCAGTTCCCTGCTCAAATGGAGTATACAGGAGGAAGCTCTAGGATATAACAACTGACAATAAAAGCTAGATCTGAGTTTCTCGTTGTGGATTTTAAAGAGAAGCAGGTAGAAGCAGGCAGAAGCAGGTAGAAAATTTTTAGCTAATCTGTTCAGTCATGGGTATAGAAAGGACAGCTTGGGAATGGAAAAATTAGACACTGAGTGAGTGGAAAAATAATGTGGAAATCATAGTGGGCCTCAGAGATAGGAAAAAATTGCAGAAGCTCTTTTTAACGCCATACCTTGTCTGCCACAAAGAATCATAGAAGGGTCCAGATGCTAGGTTATATTAGTTGTATATAGGTACTATAACATGAACTAATGTTAAAAACATTGAATGGTGACTTCATGTGACTTGATCGATATTCCTGCATTTGTATATTAATTTAAATATGGAAGTTTTGAGGAAGAGGTAAAAATGAGGTAAAAGAGGTAAAAATTGTTTATCCTGTAAGGATAAACAGATGTTTCCTTTGAAAGAATTTAATATTATTAGTGACTTTATTATGAATACAGATATATACATACAAGTTACAAATTTAATATTATTAGTGATTATTATTATTATGCATATATATACATACATGTTATAAATATCGTGGAGAATGGCTGCTCAGTCAGTCAGAGTTCCATCTGAACACAGCCTGGTCCTACTCTCCTCTTGTTTTCTTCACTACTCAGTTCAGCACAGAGAAGAGATTTTGGTGGTATTGTACTAAATTCCAAGTTTTTAGCACTTTCAGGCTTCAGTATCATAATGTCTCCTGGAAAGAGACCTAAAGCCATCTGTCATGTGGTACTTACCTGCTAGATATTAACAGAAATAAGTATGCCTGCAGTTTCTTTCAGGTGAGTGTGCTCTGCCAGTGCTCTGAATTGTGCAGTCTTTTGGTGCTGGATATTTTGTAGTTTTTCTTGTGAACATAACTTTTTAGCTTCCTGGTTCATATGTAGAAAATAGGTGGAGTTCTCAGCTGCCTGCAAAAACTGTGTAGATGTATCCAAAGTTATTCTGTTTTGCAGTGAGGTAGTGTTCGATTTTTTTTGTGTCTTCCCAATGTATTTTACATTATTAGTGATATTATGTACATTATTTCAACGATCTTTGAAATGTTTCTGAATTTTTTTCCTAATATTTTTTTCTTTCAGTGCTATGCACACTATCAGATAATGCAAAAGGCATATCAAAAGGTGCACCAAAATTACATGCTATGCATATATATACATGTAATAACTCTTGCAGTGAGATCATATCAGACTTTGGATAGTGATAGAAATGAGAGGTGCAATAAACTTGAAAAATACACTGATTTGCTTTCTTCTTCCAATACTGCTATCACCTTTGATGCAAATAAGCTTTGACATTTACGCTGTAGCTGCTGAATGGCACTATTTAAACAGAGTAGAAAAAATCCACAGAGAGGTATATTCAGATAATATTCAGCAGGAGAGACGAATCATCTAATTTATTAACTTGTCTATTTAGCTAATTTCAGATGGTTCAGTAAGTATTACTAGACAGTGTGAAATGAGTGCTAAGAGGTATTTGACTAAGCCACAGGAATGAATACCTTCTGAACTTCTGCACTGTTGGCCGTGTTTCATAGTTTTACTCACTTCATCCTGGCTAATGTAACTGCAAATGTTGGTTTTAGTTATGACATTTTTCTTTTTTTTTATTTTTTTATTACTTAATGAGTTCCATAGCCTAGGAGTTCACTATGTCTTTACGCAACCTATAATTGGCCTCGCTAACAGTGTTTCCCTGAGCTTTCTGGAGGGCACTTTAGCTCTTGTATTATGAGCAAGGAGAAGAAAGAGATTGTCACTATGTTGTGTGAGTATTTTTCCCGAGTGCCATTCTGTCTGTTCTTCATAAACAGTCCTTATCTTCTCAGCCCTGGCACATTAATCTCCTCCTGCAATCTGAGGGTTAAAGCAAAGTTTACTGGAAAGTACTTGACTCTTCCACTGTTGATATGAGTTCTTTTTTGTCTTGTGTTAGGAATCACTGAATCCTGTAGCCCAGTAGAAACATGCAGCGTTGCCCAACTCTGTGCCCCCAGCTCCAATCAGTAGCAAGGCTGAGCATGTAGTCCCAGTATGTCTGGTGTGATCAAGCATAGGGCTTGGCCAAACAACTACTAACCACCCACCTGTGTAGATGGAACTGGCCCCTTTTATCCATTTATCTTTCTACTTTTCCATGCTTGTTCCTCGCCCATCTACCTTGATCCCTCCCTTTGGTTGCCTTTTGTTCCTCCCCTAAACATATCATACTAAATCTTGTACAAGTTCCAGATACTCTTTCCTGCATCCCATAAGTCTCTACCCCCTAAGCAGTAACCCTCACCAGTCTGAACCATGAACAGACTGTATTATGAAGGAAGTACAAGTTATAAAAATGTGTTACTGATCTTGAAAGATAATGGCAAGATGAGACCCCTGTAATTAATGTTTAGTTTCTGGGACTATGTTGGATTTTACAAGAGGCAAATGCTGAACTACTTGGCCTGAGCCTGCATAGTAGGTAGAGCACAAGGTCACCAGGGAGGTATCTTGTGGCTTTTGATATACATGATTAGTATTTGCTGATCAGGTGTTGGGTTTTTTTTAATTAAAGTTTCTGCTTACCTTTTTTTTTTTTTTTTGTTCCAGTACAGTATAATATTGAAGGGTTGCTGAACTAGATGCAACCAAGTTTACTACAAAACTAGCATCAGCACAGCTATATTATCAAGTAAAGTGCTCTCCCTGGTGAATGCGCTAGCCTGCTCAGAACTAGCTACCTCAAGGACTTCTACCTTATCCTCCATTACAAAGTGTAGACATAACCTTGGACATTAGTCTTTAACATCAGTTTCTTAGATGCTGCAGAATAGGGACAGATGGATTTCCTACTATGTAGGAGATATGGCAAGTTCTTTAAACATTGTGCAGAGCTAGAGTATGATAGGATTCATTTTTGTACATGTGTAAATTAAATTTTGCATCAAAAAGTATAGTGAAGTTTAGAACTATTGATTGCATTTGTCTAAATGATAGGCTACTACCAACATTTCCCTAAAAGATGTATGGACATCATACCGAGACTTGAATATTTCATCTTTGCAGTGTCTGTACGGAGTATGTGGATGCATTACCTTGTCATGTATTGAAACAGGATGCATGTTTGCTGTCATTTAACTGCCTTACAGCTGGGGACACATGCTCTGTGTAGACTGTTACGTTACTTCAGGACTGCTTTTTTTTTTCAGTTTACTTTTGAGTTCTATGCTTACCATCTTGACAAGGATTTTAGTCGTCTTTACCAAAAATTGCTTTTCAGCACTGTGTGGCATGCAATGACATGCAGTCCTTTGACCTGATTGTGAATAGTTCTTGTGTGTGTGGTGTATACCTGCTTGTTCTAAAATTTTCTAATTAAAGGTAATATGAACATAAAAGTGAATCTATTATCCATGCTTCTTTAGGAGAGTGGCCTCAGGTTCCCATGCCTCCCTTGAAAAGTCTGGGGAATGCTTGGACCATGCTGCAACATTCTGAGAACATTCTGAACCACCAGAAAGCTTTGGCAAGCATTTATAATTATGGTCTTTTGACCACTCTGAAACTGCTTAGCTCAGGAATAATTTTGTAGACCTATTTTGGGTTCAGACTCTGTCACTTTGGTTTGGGCTCACTTGGCTTTGTTCTGCCCAACCTTAGCCCAAGCAGCAGATCCATGATGCATCCTATCTCAGCTTTCACTAGTGTAAAGCAGCACCTGATGATCTAATCTTTGCCAGATCTCTGCTCTGGACTCCACTTAGAACCTGCCCAGTAGTCCTATCTGCAGGCCCCTATCCATGCTAGGTTGGCAGAGCATGGTTTTGCGGTTTTTTTTTTGACTGTGACCATTTTTCAACTTGTGCCATGTGAGTAATGGCTTTCCATTCTTCTTTGTGACTCCTCATGGACACCATCTTCTTTTTCAACTTCAGGTGATGCAAATATCTGTCTAAAACCAGGAGATGAAGTAGATTTACCAGATTATACTATTGCTTACGTTGATGTATGGATTTAGGATAATCCATCCAAGCCATGTTGGTTTCTGTGCTTCTCAGAAGGTAGAGTTTCATGAGAGGCATCCATTAAGTTTCCAAGCTGGTCTATACTTCTGTGATCCACCATGTAGAGCATTGTACTTAAGGAATTCCTTGTTAGGAATTGGAGGACTTCCAGGAGGGCTCTGTTGCAAGGCAACTCTTGGGTAAACTCCCCTTCACTGTCTGGAAAGTATAGCTCATTGTGCTGTGGATGATCAATGCTTGTTCCAGGAATTCATCCTATGAGTTTTCTCTGGAGGACATAGCTAAGCTTTTGTATCTTTTGACTACTTCTTGCAACTTGGATTTCCTTTTCCATTTTTATGGACCTGGCCAGGATCCTTCGGCAGACTAGTGCTTCCTGCCTCCCACAAATGGAAAACCTGATAGGAAGTATCAGCACTGACATGGACAGAATTCTTAAATACTTTTCCTTTGCCATCATTTTGGTAGTTGCTTTGGAGAAAACCAAGCAAGCTACATTTAGAGATCCGAACATTTACATCTGCCATCTGGCAATACTAAATAGCAATTAGTTTACTTGCAAGTGTGTTGAAATCACCTGAGTAAGAGAGAAGTGTGTTCTTGAAAGAAAGCAAACTTGAAACTGAAGACCCAAAAGTGGCTATGAGGGCTGGAATTGGGAAAAGGTTCACTTTGAGTAGAGCACTTTGATCTGACAGAAGGAATCTCGGATTGAAGTGAGATCAAGGAAGAGAGAGGAACAGAGAGAGAGAGATTTGGGTGGGAGGGGTTGATCTTAACATAAGAAGGATCTCATTTTTTAACTGCCTTGTCTGGTCTGGATATCTGTAAATTTGTGAATAATTTCATTATATTGAGATTTCATTATATTGAGATTGAGTATTAACATGGAGGTTGCTGGATACCTTCTTCAATTTGTGTATGCTAGACAAACTCTTGCTTTGTTCAGAAAATAAAAAGCTTGGCATTAGAAATTACAGCCAGTCTCTGTTCTTATTCAGGGATTCTACTTATTTCCTGGCTCCTCCTTTCTGTAGGAGGAGCTGTTTTTCTTCTATCTGTCAGTACGGTAACATCGTATAAAGGGTCATGGTTGTGCATTATTTCTCATGCAGTGTTCCAGACCAGGCAGAAGCTGGAGATTGTACAGATTGCCTTTGTTACCCACAGTCTCCCTCTCTGTCCCTCTTTAGGACTTCTCCTTGAATGCATCTGCTTCATTAAAAAGTAGACACAATGTTGACATAGATATCTAGAGAACTTGTAGCTCAGGAAAAAAAAAAAAAAAAAAAAAAGCTTTATAGCTGTTTTTCTGTTTTCTCAGAATAGAAAAAGAGACTTAGCCTATCTTGGGCCTAAATGTAAGTTTCAATATTGTTATAAAGTGATCCATCTCCAAATATCAGAACTACTCAGGTTCATAACCCTTGAGTTACAAGATATTTGTCCTCATATCTCTGCACAGTAACTATCATAGAATNATGGCTGGCTTTCTGGGCTGTAAGCGCACATTGCCGGCTCACGTTGAGCTGCTCATCCACCTGCATCCCCAAGTCCTTCTCAGGGCTGCTCTCAACCCATTCTTTGATTGGCCTGAGCTAGTATGTTACAATGCTTGATAAGTCTGAACCATTACCAACTGGAAACCTCCTGTCTGGGGTCTTTTTTCTTTGGTAGCTTTCCCTAAGCCACTGGCTTTTTTTTTGTGTGCTCTATTCTTAGTTGAAGTGGAAGACTACTATTAATTTTCCTGAATGACTGATTAATAGAAGCTCAGCTGACTGAACAGTCTTTTATTCTCTTCAAACTGCTTTTCATCTCTTCAAGTCTTTAGCTCTTGAGCATCCATCCAATCTACGGTGCGCTGCTATGGCTGGATTCTGCTGGTAGCAAGAGACTGTTACCTTAAGTCAGATTCATAGTCTGTGTTGACATGTTTCATTATTGAAATACTTTTGTTACTGCCAGGCTGAGACACTTCTTAAGAGTTCTTCATCATCTGGCAGCATGAATTCTCATAATTTGAAGTGTGTAGGCTTCCTCATCACTACGTGTATTCTAGGTAAATATCTCTATATTATGAGTGATGATTGTCTTGGACATGAGACACTATCCCGGCTTTGAAAATGAAGCTATGTAGCAACAAGTTCAAACTCCGGGCAGTTTTTAAAATCTGTGTGGCAGCTGTGAAGGGAGAACTGAAAAAACCTTTGGGGAGGTCGTAGCAGACAGATAAATTAATGAACACTGAAGTGCAAGACCAAGACCCTCTTGTAAGAAAACTACGATCATAAAAGATTGATGCATTTATCAGCAAACTTAGCTATCGTGGATTTGCATTCTGGTTGTATTGAATACCCTGATGAACAAGCTGCATTGTTTTGTGCTCCAGGCAGCAAAATGGGAGATTAAGGTTAACGTTTTGGTGCCTCTTTTTAGGGACTGTGATCCCTGAGATGGCCTCACCTTGAATGCAACCACAAGGTGCTGAATCTTTTGCTTTTCAGCTATCTACTGTACAAGTTCCCTGTCAAGGCTGTCCTGTTACACTTTGAGAGGGGAGTCTTGTTTCACAGTTTGTGTCATTCTTCTGATACTAACACTGTTGATCAACATTAAGCAGGAGTTTGTACTGAGGAAAGATGATTTCAGGGCCATTTCCACCCTCGCTGCATAGTCTGAGGGTCTTCATGTTCTTTCTGGACGTGTTGATGCAGGACTCTGATTTTGGGCTGTCTCATTGTCAGCACCCTTTGCCTGATGCCCTGTGTGCAGAGGAAGCCTTGGTCTTATAACCTAGGTATGCCCCCTGGTTAGAAAGGTGCTGGTTAGCTGAAACAGAACTTACTTAACTGGCTGAGTAGTCCATTTTTTCCACCTCAGAGGTGTTCTCACCTGTCTGTTTAGCTGTACTGATTGTACTGTCTCCATATGATGGTAGTCCTGTTTCCTCAGCAGACTGCTAGGTTTTGTCTGTGTGTCTTTGGCTCGTGAAGTGTTTGTTTGGCTCATTATTCCCCGGTAAGTGGTGACGCGCCATTCTCATGCTCTGATCTCCTGGAATCCTTGAAGGCGCTTCTCTGGAACACCAGCTTGATGTTTGAGCGTATTTAGTTTCCTTGTGTGCAGGAAAGTCTGCACAGTGGTGCAGACAGCTATTTCAGAAGTAAATGTTTGTCTCAGCAGGACCTTTGCTTGAGTTTGGTTTGTTTATGTGGTCAAAAACATGTGGTAAAATTTCTGGTCTTCTGCACTGATCTTTCTAGTAAGTAGGATAAAGGAAGGAAAACTGTAAATTGTGAGCATAGGGATGGTAGCTCCTTCAAAAAGACTGAATTGTCTGTGGTCTGTGAAATACCATTCATATCTCATCTCTTGTCTCCCTACCCCATATCTCATGTCTCCATTCCCCAAGATCTTTCAAACTCAACATCCAAATTTAGCTGAAGACCTAGGGGTCTGGGAGGTGGTGTCAAACTGTGGCAGATGTTTCTGCCTTAAGAGCTTCGTAATGTTCAGTGGTTTTGTGTTCTCTAAGAAGGAGTAATAAAGCACCAGTTGCAAGCAATAATGATGTATCTGATAGAGGTTGGTTGAGACATTTTTATTGCTTTGATGGGGTAGTTCTGTTTAGCTATAGCTTAAAAAAAGAAAATGACACTCAGAAGACGTGTTTTGTCTCAAAAGAATCACAGGTCCTTCGCCAGCCTTGCAACTACTAGTATTTTATTAATCTGGGAATAGGAAACAGATGGTGGGAGGGAAGTCCTAAAACTGATCTAATAGAATGCAATTATGCAACAATTATTATTTATTGGAAAAAATTGAGCAAGAACAACTGAAAGTTATTTATGGAATACTGAATAATTATTTATTGAATATTGAACATTTCTTCTTTGGAAAAAAAATGAAAAACATCCTCTGTTGAGCTCCGTAGGGCTGCTTTAATACATTTTTATATGGTTGCCCTCACCCTGCTATTCAGGCATCAGCGTGGTTTAACTATATGTGTGCACGTTGGAGTACATGGTTTTAGTTAAGGGCCAGCAGTTTTATTTTGATTATGCCTATTGTAAATTGATAAGTAGCTACTGGCCAAACTAAAAATAAACCCAGATGTCTCAGCGTAGTCTGTACTCTGTCATAGGCCTTTCCTCTGGTTTCGATAGCTCCCACAACAGTTGTATACTTTGGGTAGCAGCCAGTAATTTGTCTAAATCAATTAAAATAATTGTCTTTTCCTCAGCATAAACTTTAAATTCACTCTTACAGATTTAGAATTTGCCATTCTTTCTGGAAGATGTTTTTAAAAAACTACCATATGCAGTGTAGTCATTAGAGTCCTATTACTTCCTATGCAGACCTTTTCTGCAAAATCAGATTAGTATTTTTCTCATATATGTGCAAATTAAAGATAAAAATTTGCCTTCCCCTGTAGCATGAAATTGTTAAGAAAATCCCTGTACTAAAGTCTCTAGGGTAAGGTTCTGCATTAGATTTTTGGTTTTATTTTTTAAAAATGCAGCTGGATTTGGAAATAAGACTTGTCATTTTGTTTTAAAGCCTTTGAAAAGTAGCTATAAATGGCATCGAATGGAAGAAAATATTCAGTAAATTATTTCAAGATTATTATTAGTCCTTCTGCAGTTTAAAAATTTCTTTAATTATCCACCATATATGATATTGCATAACTGACTTGCCTATATGCATTGTTTATCTGTCTAGCTGGATGGTTCCATAAGTACAAGATCAAAGAAATAATAACTGAATGGAAGGAACTGGAATCTTGGACAGAAATAAATGTTGTAGGCTTGAAGACATCTATGTAATCTGCCTGAGGGGAAAAAAATGCAACATGGCTATTTAGTAATTTGTTTATGGTCAGGAATAATTGCTTTAGTGGATGAGAGAAATTTGAAAGTCTGTGAAGCAGAAGAGGGGAAAATCAAAGGTTATCTTAAATGTTCACTGAGAAAAAGGTATCTGTGGTGTGTTTATTGGTGCTTAGTCCACTGATCAGTACAGTGCAGTGACACAGTCTTTTGGGATTCTTCTTTTAAATTGCTCATTGCGACATAACCCAACAACCACAAAATCAAATCCTTTGAGAAAGACTTTTTTTGTTTTAGTATTTGTCTGCTTTTTGCTTAATAACACATATTTTAAGAGATCAGGAGTAAAATATGTAGCAACTAGTTATGGTAGTCCTGTTGCCAGGGTCTCTTTGCATTGGGTGGCAAACTATCAACTACATGGCTCTGGAGGCAGCGGTCAAGGGCATGGGGGATTCCGGTGGTCTTCTCCTTGATCCTGCTTATGGAGGGAAAGAACCTGAGGAGAACTGGGCAGATCCTATAGGTCAACAACTAGTTGTAGCTGCTGTCAGCAGCCGGGTTTAGGGTTCTGTGATTATGGGACCCTCTTTGAGGCTCAATAGCTACTTGTAAGAGATGCAATACATCTAAGTGGGGCAAATCATCTTTGCCAACAGGCTGGCCAACCTGGTGAGAAACGCTTTAAAATAGGAATGATGTGGGAGGGAGATGAGAACCTACAGTCACGTAAGGACTGAGATGATGGGAAAGAGCATACTCTCAGCAAATTTGCAGATGTTATGAAACTGGGAGGAATGGTTGATACACCAGAGGGTTGTGCTGCCATTCAGAGTGTCCTCAGCAGGCTGCAGAAATGGGTGGATAGGGACCTCGTGCAGTTCAACAAAGGGAAGTGCAGAGTCCTGCCCCTGGCAGGAATAACCCCAGGCACTCGCAGATGCTGGTGGCCGACTGGCTAGAAAGCAGCTTTGCAGAAAAGGTCCTGGGGGTCCTTGTGGACAACAAGTTGACTGTAAGCCAGCAATGTGCCCTTGTTAAAGGCCAACAGCCTCCTGGGCTGCAGTAGGAAGAAAGTTGTCAGCAGGTTGAGGGAGGTGGCCCTGGTGAGGCCACATGCAGAATTCTGTATCCAGTGCTGGGCTTTTTCCCCAGTAGAAAACAGATGCGGACTTACTGGAGTGGGTCCAGTGAAGGGCCATGAAGATGATTAAGAGCTTGGGGCATCTTTCAGAACAGGGGAGGCTGAGATAGCTATGGCTGTTCAGCATGGAGGGCAGCAGGTGCAAGGGATATCATTCCAATGTGTAAAAATGCACACTGGAAGGAGTAAGGAAGGCTCTTCTTAGTGGTGTCCAGTCAAAGGATAAGAGACAGTGAACACAAACTGAAATAACTGTAAATTCCATTTAATCAAAGAAAACGTGGTGATTTGTTTTTGTTTTTTTTTGTTTTGTTTTGTTTTTGTTTTTGTTTTTGTTTTTGTTGTTGTTTTTGTTTTTGTTTTTGTTGTTGTTTTGGGTTTTTTTGGTTTTTTTACTGTGAGGATGGTCAAACACTGGAGCAGGTTACTCAGGTTGTGGAGTCTCCATCCTTGGACACTCTTTAACCTAACTGGGCATGGCCCAGAACAACCTGCTGTAGTCACCCCTGCTTTGATCAGGGCAGTTTGACTGGATGGTCTCAAGAGATCCCTTCCCACTTCCACAACCCCGTGATTCTGGGAGTTGGAGGTTTCTCAGAATAGGGTGTTCACTCAGACATCTCTGCTAATTAGTCAACAGGTGAATTGTTACACGGGCATGAATTTCAACCCAAGCTCTTGTGGATTGACACATGACATCGAAAACTAGTGATGTTTCTGAAGATCACCACATATTTTTATATATACGAGCATATACATTGGTTAAATGTATATATAATATGATAAAAGAATTTCAATAAATGCTTGAAGATAATATAGGGACTTGAATTTGAAAGTCTTCTGCACTATAATTGTACTGTGCGATCTTTTTTGTTTCTGTACACACTGACCACAACATCATATGTACCTGGATCTATAATGCTGGGCTGTAATTTAATAGTGTTGTAGCGGTTTGCTTCAACTAATTATTAATTAGTTCTGTGTTAGTGACTTTCATAGATACTCAGCTTGTTCTGTCAGGCAGGCTCTTTTCCGTTACCTTACTCCTATGTTAAAGTTGTAATTTAGTTAGAAACTCAGGCACAGACCAGCTCTTTAGCATGGTTTAGAGGGATTTATACTTACAGCTTAATGAATGTTGAGGATTTCTGAGTGCCAATTTTGTCTGCAGCCCACTGATTAACTGATTTCTAGATAGCCAGAGAAAACTGTCTTGGGGATTTCATACTTCAATAAAGTAAAGGGAAAAAATAACCCTTTTAAATCCTGGCATATTTGTTATATAGGAATGGTGGATAAATATGACCATATTAATAAAAAATTATAGTTCTCTGCCTTGAAAAGTAATTTAGACTTTGAGACGGCTGTTTCATTTAGAACATTCATGCACTCAGAGGCAGAACTGAGTGCAACGAGTAGTAGAGAATTATCACTGTAATCTGCAGAAGAGTTTCTTGGGTTTCGTGTACTTTACAGGAGGGTTGTGGATCATCTTCAGTGTAAATCATTATGGCTAAATGGACACAGTATCTTGCCATGTTGAACTTGAGTTTCAGGAAAGATTTCAGCAGTGTGCTTTGTTCTGCCTGTTGGAAGAGAAATTAAAATAAGTGTTTTGAACTCTCAGTTTAAATGCAAGGGGATTTTTAAACATATTTTTCTATCTAGGTACACAGACCAATAGAGTTTAGGGTTGCTATTTGGGAAGCTGCTGCAGAGATCAGATACTTAAATGTTATCAGTCAGCAATAGTTGATTGATACAGAAAACATCAGCACTTTCTTTCATAGTTACCCTTTATATTTATTCTGTCCCTCAAGTAAATAAAAATTTAAGATGTAGGAAGAAAGTTCTAAAAGTTTTCAAAGCCAGTGACTGCTTACTGCAGAAGTGCAGCTATCATTGAGTGTGTGTGGAAAGTTGCATAGAAAATGGCTGTATGCTGCCTTCTCCCACACTTGAGAATTATCGCTAGTATATGTAGGCAATTAATGTCTTTTGTCAGCTACTACTTTAATTAGTTTTGTGGCTTTAAATTCAAAAGGCATGCTTTAAATAATAACATGTATTTATTGCTGTGTGCTTTTTGAATGAAGCAAAATTATTGAACTACAGCATTCACAGTCAAACGTGACATGATCAGACACAACAGATTCAGTAAATCTTAATATTCCAACTCCCCCAAATAACAAATTTGTAGGCCTGCCAATTGGGCTGTATTAGTTTCCTGGAACAGAACAAGGTGCATGGGAAAGGGCTGGCTGCTTTATTTTATTTTGTTTTTTTTCTAGGGAGCAGGGAAAAAATTCTAACCTCGTTGGGCTGCTCTTTCAACCTAATGATGTTCCAGCATTTGAGTCCTTCAAATTCAAGCTATGGTTGGATCTAGTTCAAAGAAAAGCAGTTATGTTGTATGCATTTGTCTGGTCCGTAGCCTGACATATGGGATGTGTTAAACTGAGGTCTAAGTGCAATGATGATATCACCAGCACAGTGCAATAATATCAATGTCTGAAGCATGGACTAGTGAGTTGCTGAATTATGGGGCTGAACACTGCCTCACGTCCCTGTACTTGTTTAACCCTTTTTTTAAAAGAAGTGACATTTTGCTGATGTAGATTTATATTGCCCTTGTCTTCAGTGGCGCTTCTGCTCAGCTGTGGTGCTGTGAATCACTGTGGAGAAGTGACTTTTCTCTGTCATTATGCCAGTCATTTATTCACAAGGCATTTCTCACTTGCTTCTGTCATCAAGCTTCTTGCCTTTTGTGCTTTGTTACCCGATGAACGAGTCTTCCATTCATACTGCATTATTACTATATTATTAATGACCTCTACTTGAACTTTCTTCCTCTCCTTCCACATATATTATTTGACTTTTCCATTGTGACAGGGAGTAAGAAAGGAAACGACACATTGCAGACTCAGAAAGAATTATAGTCTTAACTTCTAGAAGAAGAAGTGTGTATTTTGGCTCTTGAAAATGAGAACAGAGTTTCATACGAAGAGTATGAAATGTGGTTCTGCAAAATGTATCATAACTGCATGCAAATTGAACTGGTTCTTCTAAGGCATTGAATCCTCCTGGGTGACAGTGCCTGTATTTGCTGCTTCTCCCTTTGCCTTTCAAAGAACTCTCAAAGAGTAGTAGTATTAAGTCCAAGTGTCAGAAAGCCACTACTCTAACCTAAGAATCATAGTTTTGTATTTGCGTCTAGGTAAGGCCTGCAGGTTTTTTTGGTTTTTAACATTGCTTACTGAATGCATGTGTGAAAGAATAGCAGGAGGTTGAAACTGCAGCATCAGAGAGTTGGTCAGTGCTCACAGAAGCTTGCAGACCCTGCTTCGTTCTGTGCATCCACCGTGTTGCCAGGGCCCCTTCCAATCCTCACTCTGCACTTCCCTTCCCTTCAAGGGCACGTCTCAAGGATCATGTTTTGTAGGCTCCAGTAACTCTCCCACTATCCCAGAAAGTTCTAGCTGGATCTTTTTTTCAGCGTTGCTATCATTGGCATTGCTCTGAGCCACACTCTGACATGGGTCTTGATAGTGCTGTAGCACTTGCACATAGGAATTGCAAGAAAATGTCAGGGGGCTTGAGGGCTCAAAGGCAGGAAACTTCATTTAGTAGATGCAAAATTCCTTCAGTGCTGGTTATTCTTTGAAAGATTTCCCTGAAACAAAGGAACTGAAATGCTTGATGATGATACGACTGTTGCCAATACTGAAACAGGTTTTGTGCAAATATCTTGCCCCAATATGTTGCTGGTAGCCTTTAGTTGTATGCTGGTGTCTTTGGGGGTGAAATTTTGAGCCTATGCCTTCATTTGTGACATGCAGAACTGAGTAGACCAAGGCCCTTCCTCCTCAGTTAGCTTCCTGGCAGAGTGGCAAGTTGCTTCTGCCAAATAATGCTAGGGAGATTGTAAATTTGTTATAGAAAGTCCATTAATTTTTTACTTTCTCCCCATCAAACTCCTCCATGGTGTAGGTGGATGCACTGAAGACAGTTGCTGGTGTAAAATATATAAGCTCTTTTTCTGACTTTAGAGTGTTTGCAATTCTATCATCTCCTCTAACCTAAAAATTGCAGGCTATTATTGTTTGTTGTGGAATGCAGTACTTGAGGTAGAATAATGCTATCTATATAGCATTAGGAAACAGTATACAAAATTAGGTAACTGGTCTCCTCCCTACTGTCCTGTGCTTGAAACTGGTGAGTATTGTATAATTCAGAGGAAAGTGGTACCGTCTCTCACTACTGTTTTCTTGACGACTGAGTGAAAGGGAAATATGCACAACCTGGTCACAGTGTTGAAACTGTATTGTAGGGGGCTAAAACACTGGGAAGCTTTATTTTTTTTTTAATATGGAATTATGTACTGTCATCCTCCCTTAAGAAATGTTTCTGAGAAAATTGCCTATTAAAGTTACATTTAGATAGTTGAAATGTGCAAAATTCTTCTCAAACCCTGTAGGAATTCATGACCATGTATGGAAAGAATATTGAAAAAGACATTTGCTAGAACTGGTAATGGAAACTGGCTAATCTCAGTGGGGTGTGTAAATTATTTGCTACACACTGTGTCTTTTAGACTAACTTTATCAACTAGCATGATATGGTGTTTGTATTCCTATCAGGTTTTAAAGATTTCTATGCAGCATGTTATTCTGTTTAATATCTCACTGTTGTTTATTCCATTTTAGGGACCTTTCTACAATTCTATTAAGTACAACAAGGAGAAAACATAAGCAAATAGTGGGTGTACAGAAGTAACAAAACCTAATGTTTTATGCAGAAAAGATTCAACAAGTATCTCCTATCTACGAAGAACGAATCAAATTTTCACATTCTGTGACATTGCAGTACAATCTTGGATCAAACCACACATGCTTTTTTAAGAAAAAATAATTGAATGATACTATTTGCACTGATCTGATGATGTGGAAATAAAATATTGAAAGGAATGCCGTTATCGTTTTCTTTATTCTTTGGGTTTTGCTTCACCGAATGGATTTACTAAAACCAATAAAGAGTTTTAGTCACAAAGCCATCGCTACAGGATTAAAGAAGCCTTAGAGGCAAAACTTGTTGATAAATGAGTAAGACCTAGGGTACCAACTGGGTTTCATAGTAAGCATGAGATTTTAGGAGTAGAGAAAGGAAATACAGCCACACAAATCCTGTTATCCTCTTTGGGCTGTATGATTAAACTGCTGGGATCGTGCTGAAAAGGTACATCTGTGCCATATAGTACAGCTGCTTGGATGTGAATCAGGGGTCCAGTTCTATAATTTTTACTGGTGTTGAGTAGCGTTCTACTTTGCCAATCGTTCTTTTGAAGCTTAAGAAGCTAATCATGGCCAGGGCAAGAATGGCACAAATGAACTGCGTGTTCATGGAAGGCAAATACTGCAAGTAATGCAGGCTGATTAACAGGAAGTTTATTTGGCAAAGGTATTTAAAACATGAATTTTGCCATGACCAGTAAGTTCCTATTAAATCGTAAAACAGATTCCAGTCCTGCTGAAATCAAGGGAGGTTTTCCTGTTGACTTCAGTGATACAAAGATTTGGACCCCCTTTGGATTTATCTTCCAATTTAAGATCATTTTTCTGATGCTTACTAAATGTTCCTCAGTGTTTATACATTAAAATGTGTTGCCAATTCAAATAGCGTTGTCTTGTACTGTAAAAACTAAAATAAAATATTTGTTTTGGCATCTTTGTAAGTGGAATTTTTGTCATGTGTTTAGAACTTATTCTACACTGCTAGCTGCACGTAGGAAATGTTCCCTGCTCTTCTAAAAACATTTATAGTACACGTTTAAGACATTAACTGTAACTTTATGGATTGGGTTTCTTGCTCAGTGGATTTATACTACAGTAGGAATTATTAATTCTTAATTATTACTAATTGTTTGAAATCCTTCTGCACATCAGACTGTTTTTGCCTTGTTTTTGTCTTTAATGAAAAGATTGTCATTAATAATATGGTGTTAAAGTTTTAAGTTGCTAACTGTGTGGTTTATTCCCTCTCTGTAGCAGGAGAGCTGCTTGTGAGCCAATGCCAGCACCTTTTTGATTATCTGTCATTGAATTACTTTTATTCACTGAGTATTTCTGCTCAAGATCAGTTTATTTCTAACAGTGTGATTCCTGTTAGTACTACCTTAGTGTTGGTATCCTTTGACAACTAATTTATGTAGTGGATCCTTAGAAAATTGAGAAAAGTTGGGCTGCAGGTTACTTCACTGGTCTGCAGGTTTTTTACTGTGTTCGGAGACATGATTTTCATCCCTGAATGGTTCGTGATGCATGATACCTTTTCTACTAACACGTTTGCTTTGACTTTTCTACTTCCATCCTTATTCTTTAGTCAATCTGGCGGGGAGTTTGCTAATTTTATAACCTCAGACATAAGCTCTTGTTTGGTATAGCTGTGTAACATCACTCATTCATTCATTCCCTACAATATGAATCCACTATTTCAGCAACCGTAATTTTACAGTCACACAGCCGCTTCTGTGGGATGTGGCAATTCTGTCTGAGATTATGGAAACCTTCCTTTCCCTTACTTCCCTTCCTGTCATTTTCTTCAACTGAATGTGGCATTTTTGATAAGGCTTCTCAATTCCTTAAGAATCTGTATCCCTAAAAAACTTCTTGTTGGTTTATCTTGCAATTTGTGTCTAAACTCTACTCCCATTTCCTCCGATTTCCTCATCGGTTAGCTAAACCTAAGGGACTATTAATACCCATCTCTGCTAATTCTCATCAGGTCTTTTCTGTTGCTTTTTTAATGCTCTTTTATTTTTGTGTACTTTTCCATGTACCTGTAAGACTAAATCTTCATGTGGCGCTAGTTCTCATAGACATTGTGAATTTGAATCTGGGGTCTTTGCATTTTGCCTTTGCTGTATTGATTGCCTCCTACTTCGGTTTGATACAGCTTATTCAGTTGACCTTCAGTTTTACTCTAGACTCGCAGAGTGAAGTTCACTTCTAACTTTAGAAGTCTACAATGGCAGCTAAAGAAGTTTTTCTCCAGAGTTGCTGAGATGTATAGAAACACCTGCTTTTCTGTGCTGACTACAAAAGGGGTCTTGATAACTGGCTTGGATGTCTGCATCTCTAGGTTGCGCTCTCTATATTGTCTACACCTAAGGTTAAGGGTCCTGATCTGTATGCTGTCTGTGTATATTCTTGAGAATGAAAATGAACTGCTGGTTTGCTTCTGCTCTACGACGATTAATTTTTTCTTTCTGAAGTATTGTATTTTTAGAAGCAGCATTTCTTTTTTCGTGGGTATCCCAACAGTAATTTTGAACGGCTTAATGAAAGAACAGAAGTAGATAATGGCCAAACTATTCTGTTACTGTTGAATTAACAATATTGGTTTTGTTTTAATGATTTACAGGAAGCCTGTTTACCTGTAAAACTCCAGCAATTGCAGACATTGTGATACTGGTAGATGGTTCTTGGAGTATTGGCAGATTCAATTTCAGGCTTGTTCGACTGTTCCTGGAAAATCTGGTTTCTGCTTTCAATGTGGGATCTGAGAAAACAAGAGTAGGTAAGGTCCCGTTTTGTTTTGTGTTATGTTTTTTTTTTTTCTTAATATTTCTGTAGCAATGTAAAAATTTCATGATTTTGGGATATTTAACAGCTTGATGCTACTTATTTGTGCAAGATTCATCCTCACCTGGAACTAGCACTTCTATCATAAGAATAATGCTGCTGGAATGCTGTAGTATCAATTCCTCACAGTTTACCGTGATATGCAGCTTAAGTAAACTCTACTGCAATGTCAGTGGAAAAGAAAAAAAGAGTGGGAACAGCCTCACTGACTTCAGTCAGTGTTAGATCAAACCCTTGCAGTTTACTTTTTGGAGGAACAATGTGCCAGTGGGTGGCTTTTCTCATCATGGTTTAAACTGGCTCAAACGTTATATTTCTGTTCTGCTACTTATATTTTAGTCTGTTCAAAAGCATATTAAATAAAATTGTTCTTTTTCAAAAAACAGTTTCTTGCAATCTTACTAAACTCTGTAAAGCTGTGTACTCCTCATTTACTTAGCGTTTGAAAGAAAGGCTTTTAAAAATAAATTGAGGAGTTGCCACTTTATATTATTGTTTGGCATTAAGCAATGCAGTTTTTCTAGGATGGTGGTAGCAAAGCTGCTTATGGTAAACTTACTATGGTAAGCTGTTGGTTACCAAGAACATAACGTGTAGATACTTGGGGGGGGGAAAGCTTTCTTGTGTAATGGATTACCTTAATTTCTGGTTCTTTAGGTCTTGCACAGTACAGTGGTGATCCCCGAATTGAATGGCATTTAAACGCTTACAGTACAAAAGATGCTGTGTTGGATGCAGTCCGTAATCTACCGTATAAGGGAGGGAATACGTTAACAGGTACAGTGTGTGTTTTAGCTTTTGCCTTTTATTGCAAACCATATTCTGCTGCACAGACTAAGACGTGTTAGTGCTAGTGAAGGATAAAAAGGAGAGGGGTTTTGCAGCTTCCTAATGGCTTTATCTAATGTCAGTGACGTCTTTTCTGAAGCACTTGTCTCATTGGCTTCACTGGGAATCTTTCTGGTCAGGACAGGGACTCGTAAAACATAGTGTACACGAACTCTCTGTGCTGGAAGGAAAATCTTTTACCTGCTAGGAAGAAAATGCAAAATCTATTCATAATGTTCATACACAGAGCTTTATTCTAGAGAAGGAAAGAATGTTGTTTCAATATCTGACAACTGGCAGTAGTAACTTTTCAAATGATCACCTGGGGCTTTTAGATTTCCATTGACCTTTTAGTAGTTAGAGCGCTGAAGCTCCAGAAGACACTTAGTGATGGATAAATGGGGGATGTCTGTCAACATGGGAAAAATACTGTCTCTGAATACAATTCCAGGATCATCAAAGCAGCAGTTAGTAATATTGGCTGTCTTGCCAGGGGAAAGATATATCCAAAAACCCAGACATGACTTTAAGTAAATGGCTGCCTTTTTTCTTTTTTCTTTTTTCTCTTTTTTCTTTTTTCTCTTTTTTCTTTTTCTCTTTCTTCTTTTTCTCTTTTTTTTTTTTCTCTTTTTTCTTTTTTCTCTTTTTTCTTTTTTCTCTTTTTTCTTTTTTCTCTTTTTTCTTTTTTCTCTTTTTTTCTTTTTTTCCTGTTTCTTTGTTTCTTGTTTCTTTTTTTCTTTTTTATTTTTTTCTTTTCCTTTTGGTGGGGAGGGAAGGGGAGAAAGAATGTGACACATTCCCCTTTTCTGCCTTTATTTTGGTAGAAGGAGTGATTGTAGTGGGACAGAGGACAGAAGGACTCTAGTACGATTTTAGGATTGAGATTACTGTGAGGTAGTAAATAGTAAGTCATCATGATTATTTTATATGGATGTTAGAAGAAGATGAGTTAGGGGCCTTTGCTATGGGAGAATTTTCAGATAGAATCTTCATTGTGACATGTAAGTTTGTCCTGAGGAGTTGTTGTTCTTCCTTCCCTCTAAATAATTAGCAGTTATTAAAATCAGATTCTTCCCAAGCATTATCTAAGCTTTTCTTCAGCTTGTAAATTGGAAAGAACAAACAAGCAAAGAAAGATTGTATGTAGTATGGGGGTTTACCAAGCTATCCAGAGCATGTGCTTTCATATAAGCAATGTAGGTAGAAGGAGATGGAACTTCCTATTCTAACTTTGTAGAGTAAGAAAGAAAGGATGATGTGTTCACAGGAAGATCAATTTAGGTTTCCATAGCCAGTTTAAAATACATTGATTGATCAGAAGGCTGCTAAAGATGAATGTCACCTTCTCTGTAGTTTAGGTTGCTTGTTGGAATTTAATCTTTCAGTAAATAAATTCTTTTATACTTATTCTTCATTAAAATGTTTCTCAGGATTTTTAAATTGAGTGGAAGGACAAACAGTGTGATATTAGCAAAATTAATGGTCCTTTTCCCCCCCATTAAAGTCTTTTAAAATGTTTCCTTTTTTAGGTCTTGCCTTAACATACATTTTGGAAAACAGCTTTAAGCCTGAAGCAGGTGCAAGACCTGGAGTATCTAAAATTGGTATACTGATTACTGATGGGAAGTCCCAAGATGATGTCATTCCTCCTGCTAAAAACCTACGAGATGCTGGCATTGAGCTTTTTGCTATTGGTGTGTATTCTGCCTTATCTATATATTGTGTCTCATTGTATATAGTCTGGTGTATTTCTACCTGTTGCCCTCTGTATTAAGGAACTGGTTTTTTTCTGTCTGTACTCAGTAAGTTTCATCATTAATTTAAATTTTCTGTAATATATTCTCCAATTCATCGCTGCTGTAACTGGAATCTAGCAGTATACTTGGATGCTGCATTATCAGGAGACAGCTGAAAAAATGCCAGTTACACTGGCAGAAATTAACGCCTTGATATAACATCTTAATGACAGAGCAATCTGTAGTTAATGGTTACAAAAACTAGAAAGAATTGGATTTTGGTAATTTTTTATCAATCCTTGTGCATACAAGACTTTTTCTTTTTTTGTTGCAAATATTCTCTTTATTTCTCTTTCCAATGAAAGGTGTAAAGAATGCAGATATAAATGAACTCAAAGAGATTGCCTCTGAACCTGACAGCACACACGTCTACAACGTTGCTGACTTTAACTTCATGCATACGATTGTTGAAGGTCTTACCAGAACAGTGTGCTCACGAGTAGAGGAACAGGAAAAGGAAATCAAAGGTGAATAAGAAACAAGATCAAATGTAACTTAACATGAACTTAGAGCTACAAATTCTATTCCAAATACCTGCAGTTTTAAGCTGGCTTCTGGCATTTGACTCATGCTGATATATTCTTTTGCTCACAAGAAAGTACATTGTCAGGGAAGTTTTATTCTTGCTTTGACATCTTTGATCTTTTGCTCTCTGTCTTTTTGATAGTGGTAAATATGGTATTTGCTAGTACCAAAAAAATACAAAAATATACATTCATTATGCTGTGAATATTTCCAAATGGTGGGTAAGGAAAAAATTTTTATAATATGCAGGTTTGGGGATGAATTATTTTAACAGCTGCACATGGAATTGTTATGTTTGTGCTGTGCTTTCCATCTCCTTACTTACTGTTTTTATTATCTCATAAGTTTTCAAAATGTTCAACTATTAAGATTGCTTTGTCCCTTCTTGATGATGGCTTATTTTTTCCTCTTATTTAATACACAAAAAATACATTTGAGAGCATAAGAAAAGGTGGTGGTGAAGAAAATTGTTCTTGGATAAAAAAGCCGCCTCTGACTACAATATTTTTTTGCTTTTCTGAACAAAAGAAATAGCTATGAGAAAATGTTGCAATTTCCCAGAGAAACAGTCCTACCTGAGGAAATTCTTTCTGAAAGGCTTCAGTGAATGTTCTTTGTATTGCTTGTGATTCTGTAATATCACAGAAATGCTGAGTGATTTTTCAATACACTTGTAATATATATCAGTAAGGAAGGCTGTCTTTCACACATATTTCTACCTGTGCAATGAAAAAGTGTATATTAGTAAGGCTTCATCTGTTTCTTCTTTTATTCACCTGGAAACTGGAAGAAACAGAGAATATTAGCTGTTTCTTGCGGGGGTGGGGGGGTAAGCAGTCAGTGAGAGGGAGAGGATGGAAAAACCATAGAGAGATGAGATATCTTTGTGGAAAGGAATGATTGCTAGAGAAGATGACCATTCACTGCATCTCTTCAATCTGCTGGCAGGCAGCATATGCATTTCCAACCTGCAGAGGAGCACAGGAGATCACAGCTGGATATGTACTTGGATGTTTTTCATGACTGGGACGAAAGCAACCTGAAAAAAACAACCCAGAAAGAAAAGGCTTGAAAGAGCGATGGGAGGAAGGACAGGAAGGCTGACTTTTGTATTTTTGTCTCTTTCATATAAAGGTTTATGAAAGACCAGGGAGGCTTAGTCCCAGTGAAAACTCCATGTGCAGTATTCATTCTTATTAGTAGTTCTTTGTTTCCATTGAAAATGATCTAAATAAATGTGCCGTAGCCAATTATTTCATTTTCTGATGAGGAGCAATCTTTGGAGCTTTAGCAAATGCAATAAACCAAGTAATTATTTTGCAGAGGGGAATAAAAAAAATTGTGTTGTCTCTAACCTAGGAACAATTGCTGCTTCACTTGGGGCTCCTTCAGATTTGGTCACATCCGAGGTAACAGCTAGAGGATTCCGGGTTAGCTGGACCCATGCACCAGGCCAAGTGGAAAAATACAGGGTTGTGTACTATCCCACTCGAGGAGGACAACCAGAAGAGGTAATAGAAGGAGAAGCTTCCTGGAAATTTTTAATACAAAATCAAGAATAACCAGACAGAAAATCCATGGTTTTATTTAAATCTACCCTGGAACTCTCTATGTAGGCTCTGAAGCCCACTACAGAAAGGAGATATGGTCACATTGGATGGTGGTGAAGGTTAGGTAGTAACCAGGCTGCTTTTCTGTCATATAATTCCAAGTAAATGTGCTATAACAATCAGCACTTTTGGGGGGTGGGGCGGACTGCCTGCATTTTTGTTTACATATACAGTTACTTGAACCAATTCTATAGATTTTCCCTGCACCATTCTGTTTACAAGAACAGAAGAGGTAGGAGCTGATAGTAAGCCAGATTTATAGTTCTAAGAAAAAATAATTCATAAAAAGAAAATGATATGGTGTTTGTTTCGGGACGTCTACAACCGGTCATTGACAATTTGGAGAGGGGTGTTTATTTGAATAGGACTTAGGCATTTTGGAGACAGGAAAAACTTACAAAATTGAATGGAAAAGCAGAAGAGCAAAACGATATATTTTATTTCTCTTTGTACTAGAAGCTTGTTTAGCATGGATGTGTATTAAAGCCAATTTGAAATACTATGTGTATACATATGTAATACTAAAGGAAGATTTATGATTATATAGTAATTATTTCAAAAAGTGCCCAATATGCTCTCTTAAACTGTATTCCATACACTTTATTTATCTAAGCAATTCCCTTGTACTAAATGGCTGCTTATATCAGCTAAACATTTTGATTTATGTATATGGTTGCTGTTCTTTTTTCAGACACATTACTGTACATAAAGGTAGCGAAAGCAAATTTGATTTATGAAGTGAACTTTAGTACGTTAATTCTTAGATGCCAGTGTAAAAATTGCTTGAAAGAGGGATTGATTGATTTGATGGTAATATAGTTACTTTGCTTTATGCATATTTAGTTGAATTTTCTTCTAAACAGGTTGTGGTAGATGGAAGCTTATCAACAGCAGTTCTAAAAAACCTGATGTCTTTAACTGAATACCAGATAGCTGTATTTGCCATATACTCAAATGCTGCTAGTGAGGGCCTCCGTGGAACTGAAACTACACGTAAGTATCGTAATTGTGTTCATTATGGATTTGACTGCCTGCATTTAATCACACTGTGTAAGCATTAATCTTTGTGAAAAAGAAATACAGGAGGAGGTCTTTTTCAATTTAACTTCTTTTAATGCATTTGCCTTAAATTAATTTCTGTTTGAATTAATTCTGGGCTAAATTCCAAAGTCCAAATGCTCTGTGGATATTTAAGGATATATTAAGGAGAAAGGTTTTATCTCTGGGCTGAACTTTGAAGTTGGTTGTATCGAACCCTAAATTAGAACATGCCTACACTTTGGGTGTGGAGCCAAGCTTTGTAAATAAGGTTTGTGGCTGAGGATGATCTCATGAGTGGAGTATTAGGTGGAACCAGAAATACCTGCGTGTGATTCCCACCAGTGCCAAAGATTTCAAGGTAACTTCTGTAAGTTCCTTTCTCAATGATTCATTTATTTTCTCTCTGTGAAATGGTGACTTGGGATATTGTTAGAATGAATACATTTACAGTTTTGGGATCTATAAAGAAAACTATGCTAGTAGCTGAGATAATGTGCTGCTATTGATCATATCAATTTTATACAAAATACAGTTACTTTTTAGTAAATATGACAGATACTAGGAAGTAAAGCATAACTTTTTAGTTCAAACTAGGAGCCAGGAAGTCAATATGTGCTATATCAATAGCTGACACCTGCTGGAAAAACAACACAGCAGGGCTCAAGCAATCTAGAAGATTTCTACAGTGCTTTGACAACAACTTCCTGACACAAGTGATCGAGGAGCCAGCAAGAGGAGGTGCTCTGCTGTAGCTGATACTTAAAACCAAGGAAGAACTGATGTGTGTGTGTGGGGTGTTTAAAGTCACAGGTAGCTTTGGCTGCAGTGACCATGAGATGGTGGAATTCAGTATTTTTCTTATGCAAAAAGCAGGACCGTAACTCTGGATTTCCGGATAGCAGTCTTCAGTCTCGTCAGAGATATGCTTGGAAGAATCCCAAGGGTACTGCCCTGGAGAGAAGAGGGATCCAGAAGAGCAGCTTGATATTCAAAGATCACATCCTACAAGCTCAAGAAAGGTCCGTATTGACAAGTAGGAAATTAAGTAGAGGTGACAGGAGGCCAGCATGGGTAAGCAAGGAACTCCTAACAGAACTCAGAGATAAAAAAGAAGTGTCCGAGAGATGGAAGAAGAGGCAGATGACCCAGAATATAGAGTTGCTGTCTGATCTTACAGGGGTAAGTTTAGGAAAGCCAAGGCCAACCTGGACCTGAATCTGGCAAGGGATGTGAAGGCAAGAATGGACTTTACAAGTGCACAAACAGTAAAAGGAAGACTGAGGAAAACATAGGTCCACTCCTGCATGGGACAGGGGAGCTGGTGACAAATGAAGTGGAAAACACTGAGGTACTCAATGCCTTCTTTGACTCAGTCTTTACTGGTTAAAATGGCCTTCAGAAATCCCAGGCTGCTGAGATCCATGGGAAAGTCCAGCGAAAGGAAGCCTTACCCTCATTTGAGGAGTATCAGGATGGCGAGCACTTAAGAAAACTGGACACACATAAGTGCATGGGACTGGACGGGCTGCAGCTGTGAGTGCTGAGGGAGCTGACTTGTGTCATTGTGAGGATAGTCTCAATTATCCTTGATAAGTCATGGTAACTGGGAGATGTTCCTGAACACTGGAAGAAAGCAAATGTCAATCCTTTATGAAGCAGGATCTGGGGAACTACAGGCCAATCATTGTTACCTCAGTCCCTGGGAAGGTGATGGAGCAACTAATCCTTGAAACCCTTTTCCAAACACATGAAGGACAAGGAGATGATTGGAATTAGCATGGATATATGAAAATGTGCTTGACCTCTTGCAGCTCAACAAAGGGAAGTGCAAAGTCCTGCTCCTGGGGAGGACTAACCCCATACGTCAGTATATGCTGAGAAGTGACCATCTGGAAGGCAGCTCTGCAGAGAAGGATCTGGGGGTCTTGGTAAACAGCAAGCTGACTGTGAACTAGCAATGCACCCTTGTAACAAAGAAGGCCAAGAGCCTCCTAGTTTGCATTAGAAAAGGATTGCCAGCACGTTGAGAGAGGTGATTCTTGCCCTCTGCTCAGCATTGATGGGGCCACACCTGGATGCTTGGTTCTGTGCTGGGCTCCCTAGTACAAGAGAGATGTGGACTTACTGGAGCATCTTTCATAAGAGAAGAGACTGAGATAGCTATGGCTGTTCAGCCTGGAGGAGAGAAGGCTCAGGGTAATCTTATTGATGTGTAAAAATCCCTGATGGGAGGGAATGAAGAAGAGGGAGCCAGACTCTCTCAGTGGTGCCCACTGACAGGACAACAGTCAATGGACAGAAAATTAAAAAACCATGAAATTAAATCTGAACAGAAAAAGACACGATTTTATTGTGATGGTGGTCAACTACTGGAATAGGTTGTCCAGAGAGGTTGTGGAGTCTGCATCTCTGGAGATATTTAAAACCCAACTGGACATGGTTCTGAGGAATCTGCTCTAGTTAGTTAGACTAGATGATCCCAAGAGGTGCCCTTCATCCTCAGTGGTTCTTTGATTCTGTGTCAGTGCTAATCTTCCCAATCTGAAAAGAAAATAAAAAAAAGTCATATAAAATTATTTGAGACTTCTATCTTAGCCTCAGCCTCCCAAAATGTCATCTCCAGCCATGACCCAACCCATAACATGGTGTTAGGACCTATTTAATTTATTGAGGCAGAGAGAGCAGTCACATACTGAGCCAACAGGATTGTTTCATATTGCACCTGGTATTCCTTTTAAGTCACCTAGTCAAGTTCTGACGGAGCCGAGCCCTGCTGGCTTTCTGAGATCTGATCAGATCACACCCCAAGGTCATGCAGCATCAAGCATTTTATACAGCTGTCTTTGATAGTGTGTTGGAAGTAATAGTCTGACATGTGCTAGCATTAATCACTCTGCATGCTAAAATACCTGCAGTTCGAAAGTATTTTTTACTATCCTAATGGAGAACTATGGAAAATTGTAGTTTACATTCCTGCCTTTGTGTGAGATACTGACAGATTAAAATAGCCACCAATTACATTTGTTCATATAGAACATCGAAAATAGCTTACAGGTATGTGAAATCTAGACAGACACATGCAATATGCATAACATACAGATAATTAGAAAGGTTTCTGATTTAATAGTCACTTCTAACTTGAAATTAAAAATATGAATGCATTTCATATTTTTAATTAGTTGAAAATATTTTTTTATCTGCTTTAGTTTATTCCAGGTTTTTTTTAAATAGGTTTAATTTATCCAGAGTATTAGGATAGTCTTGTAACTGTCCATGATGCAAATCAGCATCTACTGGATATTTGTATTTGAGATTCTGAGCTCTTCAGCTGAAAATTCTAGTAGAAGACACCACTTGTTTAATTTCCAGTCACCTCTCCCTTAAGTATTATTTATATTGCCAGAGTATGTAGGAATTCCTGTTGAGAGTTAAAATATGAATCATAAGTTAGAGTTAGAGGATGCCTTTCTTGTAGATTTTTAGAAGCAAAAGAAGGAAAAGGACAGGTGATAGTTACTCTCTCTGTGGTCCTGGGGCAGTCTGAATAGGATTGAGACAACGTGGTAGAAAGTGCCTTCAGAATATCTCAACAGGTAGTTTCTTTCTGTAGATATCAGAGGTCTGAGTGGAGCTCTGAGGGAGGACACTGAAGTACATTTGAAAATATTTATGGGTAGTTTCTCCCTATAATTATAGGAATTGTGGGAATTCATGGGAATGTAATTCAACACATCTAGAGTTTAAATAGGATGGAGGTAGGCTGCTATGCTCTGCTCTGCTCTCATGAGACCCCACCTGGAGTACTGCATTCAGCTCTGGGGCCCCCAACATAAGAAAGACATGGACCTGTTGGAGCAAGTCCAGAGGAGGGCCACAAAGATGATCAAAGGGCTAGAGCACCTCTCCTGTGAAGACAGGCTGAGAGAGCTGGGGTTGTTCAGCCTGGAGAAGAGAAGGCTCTGGGAAGAACTTCCAGTACCTGAAGGGGCCTACAAGAAAGCTGGAGAGGGACTGTTTACAAGGGCATGGAGTGATAGGACAAGGGGTAATGGGTTTAAGCTGAAGGAGGGCAGATTTAGATTAGATATAAGGAAGTAATTCTTCCCTGTGAGGGTGGTGAGGCACTGGCACAGGTTGCCCAGAGAAGCTGTGGATGCCCCCTCCCTGGAAGCGTTGAAGGCCAGGTTGGATGGGGCTTTGGGCAACCTGGTCTAGTGGAGGGTGTCCCTGCCCATGGCAGGGGGGGTTGGAACTAGGTGATCTTTGAGGTCCCTTCCAACTCAAACCATTCTAGAATTCTTTGAAAGGTTTGGAAGTGAAGATAGATGGGTAACCTGGAGGTAGAAACCTAAAGAGAGGCCTGGGTTGAAGTTTTGCCCATGTTTACAGACCTGAACAACAGGCTGAGTGAACAGCCTCAATGAAGAAGAAAGGACAAGGCTGGCATGTTTTGTATATGGGAAGTTAAGAGCTCTGTTAGAGCTTGTTGAATGTAATGTAATAGATATACTACTCCTTGGAGATGTCAGCTAGACAGGCTGCAATTTTTGTTTGGACAAGGAGAGCTTTGTAGAGGCTTGACAACCAGCCTATTAGTCTTTCATAGTTCCTAACAGGAAGGGTCTGATATCAATTACCAATTGCCTTCTGTTTTTTTCAGATCCTTTGAGTCATTGTAGGGACTATTATCAGTGTAGAAGTTCCAAAGGAGCAGCCAAAGTTCCCTTATATCTCTCCAGTGACTGGATATTTTGGTGGGATCCATCAATGGTGTAACAGCTGTGGAGAGGCCTTGAGATGTTATTCTGTGAGCGGAAGAAAATGAGGATAATCAGAGAAGTGCAAAATGCTACTCTAAAGAGTTACAGAAATACAAAGAAATATTCAGGAACCCAGACTGGTGATGTGTTCTGGTATCAGTGGCTTAAATTCACAAGTAAACATCCTAATAAAGTTTGAATTTCCCTCAGTCTGCTTAGTTGTGCTCGCCAGGTTGGCATTCACCATGATTTGCAATGGATGATCTTGCCCACATTTGTATAATCCCTCTGATGTAGCCCTGGGAGCCAGTTTGGACATTCCAGGCCTTAAAGACACAACAGTTTGTAGTCAAAATATTTTGACATGCGCAATGTGCTCATTCAAGGTTTCCTCCAGGGTGTCCTACCTCATGGTTGTCTCTCCCACGCTCTGCCTTGGGAACTATTGCCAGAAAGAGCCACCTCTGGGGACTGCTACTTGTTCCCAATAGCAACCGTGCCTATTCTTCAATAGAGAGTGGTCATCCTCCTGCAGATCAGGAAGAAGGAAGGGTGAGATCTGAACAGGGTATTTTGGGGCCTGAAGAACAGAAATCCTCCCACTTGAAATGTTCAAAGCCATTTAGGACAAAGAGCTGAAATGCTTTGTAAGGAGTAATTCTGCCCTGGTGTTAGAATTGGTTAGATCATCATTTCCTTGTTTCTCTAATTCTGCAGTCTTTTATGTACTAATCAGCTCTTCGTAGTTGTGGCATACAGACAGTACTTCCATGCCTGTTCCTTTGTGTTTCCTGGGGTAAAATAAACTGTTTAAAAAATAGCTGGTTGTTCAAGGGAGACAACTGAAGGGTCCATCTCTTTTTCCACTGTAGTTGCCTTGCCAATGGCATCAGATCTGCAATTGTACGATGTGTCACACAGCAGCATGAGAGCGAAGTGGAATGGAGTAGCGGGTGCCACAGGTTACATGATCCTATACGCTCCCCTCACGGAAGGATTGGCAGCGGATGAGAAGGAGGTGATGTATTGTGCTTTCATTTGAATAGCAATCATTCAAAAAATAAATCTTTTAAAGAATAAACTAGTACATGGCCTTTAACCTCCAACTTGATTAGCAAATACTTTGGGATTTTTTTTTCCTTAAGTACTGTATGTGTTGCAGACTATGAATAAAGTGCAAGTACCATTTGATTATTTTTATATGTCATTGCCATAAAAACACAATAATTTTAGCTGAATTAAAATTACTCTTTTGAAATGATCTATGAGGTGATACTGTATCATCATGTAAAACTAACACTCAAAGGAAGAAAAAATAAAGTACCACTAAGACATCGTCTAAGTGTGCTATAAGCAGAATATGAAATTGAGCTTTTGTTCTCATCAGGACCTTTGAAAGTGAATAAAATTTGCAGATGTGACATTTATTGCTTTTCTTTTAGTTCTGTTCAACTCTTATTTTTAAATTTAAAACCTATACCTTTGATCAGAAGTGATTTTTAGAATATAATTTTAGAAGGAAAAGAAGGCAGGAATAGGTAAAGCGAAGTCTTCTGTCACTAAAATAGTAAAACCAGTAGACTTTTCTAAAGTTGCATAGTTCCAAGGGAATTTCTGGTCTAGAATGTAAAAGTTTTTATGTCTAAGTTTCTGTATGTATAATTAAGATTATATACAACATCTCTGTTCAAGCAAGAACACTGAAAAGCATGCAGGGGCATGCGAACTAGTGGAGAGTGGAGGAAGCTACTGACAGCTCGCATAGGCGTATGCTTCTTGCTAAATGAGTGGCTGGGAGCATGTAATTCTGTTAAAAATGGGGCCTCCCTGAAAACTAGCTGATGCAGGAGGACTGAGCCATACCCCGAAGACAGACTTTTTTTTCAATAAATAAGTCAATCCATGTTAATGTGGCTCTCAGTGAAGATGTGGAGGAGGAAAATGATACACACCTTAAACGGCAACAAATCTGAGCCTCGATGTGCATGGAAATCAATTCCTGCTATGAAATTTCAGTCCTGTGACTGAAGATGAAACAAGGTGCAGTGGGGAATGAAAAGGTCTTAGTAGCTGCATGTTCTAGAGGGCTATTTTGTCATTGCTGATGTGACTAGTTACTTTTAAAGTCCTCTTACCTGTATGTTGGCTTTTGCCTTTTTGACAATTTTGTTCTTTTGATTATTGTGCAAAATCCCAAAATCTCGGGCCAAATACCGCAGGCACAGTATCAGACAAATGCTCAGCAGAGCATTTGATCACATATGTAATTTCAAATGTGTAAATAGTATTCATCCGCATCATGAGCTACTTTGGAAATAACGTGTCTTTTTTTATTTATGGTGGTTTTAGATAAAAATTGGGGAGGCCTCAACAGATCTTGAACTGGATGGACTATTGCCAAATACAGAATATACAGTCACAGTTTATGCCATGTTTGGAGAAGAAGCTAGTGATCCTCTTACAGGACAAGAAACTACATGTAGGTAGCACATATCTGTATTTACTTCATTGTTAATAAAACTTCGGAATAGTCTGCACATATTAGAGCAGACATATGATTTTAAAATCTGATTTGAATAGTCCATAGGGCAATGTCTTAACTGTACTTAGGTTTCTCACATCAAATACTTAATTTATACAGGCTGAGGATGTGAGTTTCTACAAAACAGCTTGTTTTTGGAACAAGATTATTAACTTTTCTCACTTCTTGGTAGTGGTACTATGGATATCCCTGTTGATCTTGGTAGAATTACTGATGGTTTTCTGAACTTGCTGATGATGAATGAAGGTCATCATGGAGAGCTGAATAGAGACTGCTGTTTAGCCTCCTGTCCCCAGAGAACCAGGTGTGTGTGGGAGCCTGCTCAGATGGAGTTGTTCATTCCTCTGGCTCAGCAGTAGTACAGACAGAAAAGAAGCAAGGAGAAGGTTTCTGTCGAACCCCCGCTGCCTAACATCTGGTATACAAAGGGTTGGAATGTGCCTGTGCACTCATGATAGATGTGTTTTTAATAAGCAGCAAGAGTTTTGCCAGCTAAATTCTGTCCTCTGCTAACTGTACACAGCACTGTATGTCAGTTCTCTAAATAGCCGCAGCATTTGGAAGACAAAGGAATTGAAAAGAAGCGATTATGCTGCTGGGATATTTCTGAGAGCAGTGATTGCTTCCTCTTGTTTTGTACTGCTGGCATGAGTAAGCCAGTGTGAAAGTGACTTTTAATAGGTGAGAGAAGTTCAGGCAAACGAGTGTGAAGAAAAAGAAGAGCCAGAGTAACTGCTTCTAAGGTCAGCAAGTAATTGTGGCAGAAGCTCTAGGAGCTGTTTGAACTAGGCCATCTCTGAGAAGATAGTTGTAGTCAGACAAGTGCAAATAGGGAACTACTGCAACTTGGGCATGTTTGTGGACATGAAATGAGTGTAGAAGTTTCTTAACACTCAATTCTTTGGCTCTGGCCCTCTCTCCCTCTATATCTCTCTCATTCCTTCTCCTCCCTCCTGCTTTTGGTTAATATCTGCCCAATATCTGGTTTTCATTTATCCTAAACAGTAGTTGATGTAGTTTATGACTG
The DNA here is from genome assembly GCA_013400195.1 of Aramus guarauna. Classification (NCBI taxonomy): domain Eukaryota; kingdom Metazoa; phylum Chordata; class Aves; order Gruiformes; family Aramidae; genus Aramus; species Aramus guarauna. Next base: position 362,211 of record VXBL01006968.1, on the reverse strand, counting down.
TGCCAGCCTGAATTCACTTCATGTCATACGATCTTGGAGGCTGCACAGCTCTAAACCTGGCTAACACATTGGAAGGAAGATCACATGCAAATTCCAGATACATTGGCACAAGCTGAGGACTCATGACTGCGGCATTTCATCACAGAAGCTAGTAACAAATGTTAGTCAGCCCATCATCACTGCAGTTACCAGACCAGAATAAAACCAACCTAACTACCCTGCAACCTTCATTTATTTTATGGTGACTCCATGCAACCAAGTCTGACTGGTCTTTAGCACTGTAATAAGAAAGAAGATTGATTCTAACTTTCCATATGCAGATGTACAGATAAGCCCTCTTCTAAAAGGCTTTGATTGGTGAGGCAGTGGGGCAACCTGGGAGCAAAGGAAGCTGTCCTACATGGTCCTACATGGTCCTACATGGTCCTACATGGTCCTACATGGTCCTACATGGTCAGTGTTCAATAGTAATGTCTTCCCTGTCTGGATTCAGATTTAGGTTACTTTGGGGTTTCTTTTTCTTTTTCTTTTTTTTATCCAGTGTTATTATTTCTAGCTTCCAACTAATGAATAGACTACCTAATATTTTCTTCCTGGGGTATATATCTGCCTGGAGAGTGATCTGCCTGATTTGCAGTAGTATTACTTGTAGTATCTGATATTCTGTATTTAGTAAATAATACAATTCTACACACAGTATCATCTCAGTTACTATAGTGAATCCTTTCTCTGTGTCAAACAGAGGCACAATCAGGAAGTTTATTCTGTGGTGGGGTTTCTCTTTGGGGCCAGGATTTATTGAAGACTCATTGTAAATATCATGTAACTCTGGCAGCAGGACTGCCTGTCTGGTTGAGAGCAACATTGGCAGGAGGTTGGTTCCAAAAGGATAGAGCTGAGACTGAAGCATTTCGTGGTATGGTCTGGATGGCGAAATAAAATGCATTCCATGACTGACAGAAAGTAGAAAGGAAAGCCAGCACGTGATACTGCCTTCACTAGACTCTGGGGAATATATTGAATGCCAGAAAGTGTGGCAAACCCATCTAATACAATTCCAATGTGTTCCCGTCTTCTCTTTCCTCATAGCCAAGTTGACTTGACTGTGCCTAAGCTGGTTAGGTGTTTGCTTGTAGATTCTGAGTCGATATATGGCCTGGCTGAAGATCCCACATAATATATGGGGGGGTTATCTTTTGCTTTCTCCCATGTGCTCTTGTGTGAGGGAAACAGCATCTGATGTGCTGATATTTATCTGTTCACATGGATTGGGGAGGAGTGTGTGCATGAAGGCAGAATGGATAGAGAAACGTTCACAATTCAGGGGAAGTTAGTAAAGTTTGGGCTCATACAGAACCTACTGCCGAGAGTAACAGACAGCGCAAATTGCTTTCTCTGATGCGAAAGAAAAGTGGATGCAATCTGAGATTCACTCTTGCATGACCTCATTTTTCTTAAGATCATGATAGTCAAGGAATATATAGTGTATATATGTGGCTTTCACTGCAGTTGCTGTTAGGAAACAGGTTCTTTGTGTAATAAAAGAGGAAAGGTTAAGCAGAGTTAGAAAAAATTAGCATCTTTGGAGATTTTTCTGAGCTAGTTATGCTTTTGGACAAACTTACCGTTATGTCAGAGACTGTTAGGATTCAGAAAGTCTATTTTCCAAAATACTGCTGTCATGAAATGTTTTTGCTGGGATACTCAGAGAAAACAAATGCATATAGGATAAAGACCTAGTTGAATTAAATTGCTTTACAAATACAAACACAAATTTATTGCAAGTGTTGCGTAGGTTAGATCTTGCTATGGTATCTGTTATGAGCAATAACGTCATTTTTTTTCTTTTCAGTATTAGTTGAGATGCACTTAGAAAGACTGAAAGTTCTGTTTCAGCAAAGAACTAAGCCTTTTTACCTGCCTTTGTGGACTTGTGTAGCTCCATTGATGTAGATCTTTTAGTACAAATATTGGTGATACAAATTTTTTGAATGGAAAATGTGCAGTTTATTTTCAAGACTTCAAAAAATTCATGGATGAAACCTGGAATCACTTTCATGGGTTTATCTCTTTCCTTTCAAGTGCCTCTAAGTCCACCAGCAAACTTGAAATTTTCTGATGTTGGACACAGTAGTGCTAAGCTAACATGGGATCCCGCTTCCAAAAACGTAAATGGCTACCGTATCATGTACGTTAAAACAGATGGAACAGAAACCAATGAGGTAAATTCCTAGCATCTTTTTTCCCTTAGCCAATCTCAGACTTCCCCAAACTTTGTTAATTGTTAAGGATAACTTTTATAAACGAAAACTACCTTGCAAGCTGTAACAAGAGATTTGCTAAAGAATTCTGAAACTTAGTGCAAATAAGAGTTTGCTTAGGACCAGATATGCATTTGGAGTGGATCATATGTGGGGGGGACAGTACTCTGAACTTCTTACATACCAGAACACTCATTGCTAGTGCACATAAACTGAAGGAAACTACTCAAGTAGACTAAATCTATGATATGGAAATATTTATTCTTGATTCAGTCCAGATAACAAGTCTTTCAATGTATCATACATCATGGACTCAAGCTCATCCAGAAAGACAATCTGAAGACTTTGCCACATTTTTTTAACATTTATTGCTTTAATTATATATTGAAAGCCTTCTTGCTAGAAACAGGATTTGGCTTGAACAGAATGATAAGATGATACCAAGATGTTTTAACTTAGACTCTTGCATTCAATAATTTACTTATGCAATATTTAGTTATGCCTTGTTACTAGAGGTGCTTTATAAAAGCTTTTAGCAGAGTGAATTCTCTGATAGAATGAAAGATAGGATGGAATTATATTAATACAGACATCTGAAAAAATGCAGAAAAAGGTTTTTAAAAAATTGCAGTAATGAGTCCAATTATTAAAACAGGTGAGATCCCTTACAAAATAAGTTGTCATGGATAACAGCCCTCCAAAAATCTTTAATAGTAATTACGTGTAATTATGTTTCTTCTGGGACATATCTGGCCTTTCATCCATACAAGATGGAATATTTGTATTAAACCTGAAGAAATTGTTCCCGAGTTTAGAAGAGAGCATACCTGTGTGATGGTTTGTCTCTCTTCTTTCTGCTAGGTCTCTTAAAATTTAAATTAGAAATCACTTGACCTCTTCCTATTGATTACCCTTAATTTAGATAATACATCTGGCTGTACTCATCACAATGGTATTTGAACAGCTCAGGCTTGTGATAATATACTTTATAGTGTGAGTGGATGTTCATCAGGTTTTTATCTGCCTATTAACTTTTCCTTTCTGTCTGTTTAAAGAGCAGGTGCACTTTTTTGTTTGCTCTGCATCGGTAGTATTTCCCCCGTGGTGCCAAGTTAACATGACACTGAATAGTTGGATCGATGAACTGCCAGTTTATACAGCTTTGAGTTTTATATCCCCGGCAAAGTCATGTTAACTGCAGGCTGGATAGCGACCAGATGAAACTGTCATCTTTTCTCTTGACAGATGTTAAACATAATGGTTTATGCAATGATTATCCATGATTTAGGACTGGATTCAATAGCCCCAAAAGTTCCTTCCCTTCCCCTTCTGGATTCCTGAACACACAGTGACAATATGTTAGCTAGTGAGTTAGGCTTACTAAGGCTGAATTCTCCTTTTCCCTTGTTCATCATAAACTAAATTTTTGTTTTCTCTAGTTCATTTATTTTAATTGATTTTACCAGCTTTTATAGTGCTGAATTTATACTTGTTCCTAGTTTCCCAGAATCTCTCTACTAATTACATGACATTCTCTTTCTGTATCATTATTACCCAACAGAATTTCAGACACTGATAACGTAAAGTGTATGATCATTATTTATTGCAAATTATGCTTTATCTAGGTGGAAGTTGGTCGAGTTGCAACCCATACTCTAAAAAGCCTGACAGCCCTTACAGAGTATACTGTTGCTATTTTCTCCCTGTATGATGAAGGACAATCTGAACCACTTACTGGCAGTTTTACCACAAGTACGTATTGCTGAACTTTTGAAGGCTTTCCAACAACTTTTTATACTCTCTTACTTTACTGGAAAGTAAGACCAGTAACAGCAAGTGTCTCTGGCTGTAAAATCAGATACATGGAATGGTTTCTGTTATTTTCATTGGAGTTTTCAGCTTCTTTTCTCCCTTATTATGGGGTCAATTGCATCCTTACTCATGAGAGTAATCTCTTGACATCATGAAAACATTTGTGTGGATAAGGTTAATTTCTTAAGTCTTTCCACAGTCAGCCATTTTAAAGCATCTTTTATTGCAATTAGGTAGTAAAGCATTTGTCTCCCCGGTTTTCTGAAGCATCATTCATTGTGCTGGCATTTGTCTCTCCAGCTGAAGTGCGATGAGTTTTGAATCATACATTTAACCAGTGAACTATCTAGGCAATAAAGTGTAGAACCTTACAGACATACAGAGAAACTGGAACACCAGAAGGAGAAAATATAAAGCATTTAAAGCTCCTAGTCTGTTTAGTACAGTTACAGTTTGTGTAACTGTAGTTCTGCAAGTTATGGATTAAACAAATGGCTTATGATACTTAGCAATGCTTTTGAACATGACAATGGGAAGAAAAGGACTTTGAGGGAGGAAAGAGAAACATGAGATGGAAGAGTAAAAACATGTATGTATGGAACAAGAGGTTGATACCTACATGCAAACTGCCAGTGGAAATGCCCATGGAGTCTTTGGAAAGGGCAGAGATTTGGACTTTGTTTCGAGGTAGAGGAAAAGAAAAGAGCATGGTGCACAGAGCTTTGAGCAAAGGACAGGGAGCGAGGGTTGCATGGACCTCCTTCAGTAGACAGTGGACAAGGAGGCTTGTCCAGTTAGAGAAGATAAAGAGCATGTATTGTGTGTATTCCCCTCCCCCAACTACAAAAACACTTCCCTTAGTACAAGTAAGTGTGCAAAGAATTTGTAGTGCCTTTGTTATCTACCTCCTATGTTACCTACCTCTTTGTAACAAACTGCAGGTAAAATGGTACGTGCTTGATGTTGCCATCTATGCAAGTCTCAGAGAATAATTTGCTTTTGGTTTTCTTTTGCATGATATTTTGCAGAAAGAGTTCCAGCTCCCCAGCATTTGGAAATTGATGAAGCATCAACAGATAGTTTTAGGGTCAGCTGGAAGCCCACCTCCTCCGATATTGCTTTCTACAGATTGGCGTGGATTCCTTTGGATGGGGGGGAATCTGAAGAGGTGAGTTGCCTTTACTTTCTGAGGGTGTGAAATGGAAGAGAGAATTACATTCCGAGGACACCTATGCTGCAACTTTTGCCTGTTAAATATGGCCAGTTGACTTACAGAAAATTCTGCCCCACTACAAAGCTCTCTAAACCAAAATCAAAACAATATTCCAGTTACTTTTTGAAGAGGACATGAGGAAAGTAGAGATCTTTTGTGACTAATCAATCTAATCTGTCATGTGCCAACTGCCATATAACGAGTGTTGTTGTTTGATGCTGCTTCAGTTTTTAGAGGTTCACGTTCTTTGCTTTGCTGTGAAGAAGATGACAACAGCTGAGCCGGAGCAGTGATATCCTCACATAAGGCTCCACATTTGTCTAATGTGCTGGCCATGGTAAAATTGCCTGTGAAGCCTTAGTTATGTAATATTACAAAAGGAAAGTTTACACATAGGTGACTTATTAGATTGTTCCTTTTCTCCTCTTTACAGTTCTTTCTCATTTTCACACTGCATTTTTTGCTCTAAGCCCTTGTGCGTCTTCTCCATTTTAATCAGTCTGAATTTTTAAATGATTTTTCATCCTTTTAGCTTCTCCTGTTTTATTCTCTTTTTTCCAAGTATTTTGCAATGGACACTTTCTCTCCCTTTACCAAATTTTCACCTTTCATAGTCTGTCTCATTTCCTCTTTCCCTTTCTTTCTTTCTTTGCTCATTATTTTGGTTTCTGTTGTACTCCTCGATCTTTAATGACTCTCTCAAATATCTAGCTCTCTTGGCATCAGCACTGTGAAGACAGGCCATATCGAGGCCATATCTGCAAAGTGTTTATCTGGGTGCAGAACTCAGTGGGGAAGATGACATTTCCCACCTGGCCCTAGGTTTCAGGCATCATTTTGTCATCCATGAGGGCAGAAAGCAGTTGTTCCAGCTTAGGTTATGTGGCATTTTTTTCCTGTAAATTTAGCTTAGACTGATTCTTTCCTCCTTTTCACCTATTGAGAGGGAGTCATGCAAGAAAGAAAAAAATTGCTGGAGTGAGCATGGAAAAGGAGTTGGCAGATGAGTGAGTGGACACAGGTCATCCCCTAGCATTTTCTCCTGCAGTGGACGAAAAGTGATTTGTTTCTGTTCAAGTTCCAGTGAGTAGCTGTCAGTGAATCCCTTTAAGCTATGTGCATTTTTAAGTGAGATTTATATCTGCGTTCTTTGAGTGTGAGAATAAATGATCAAGAAATATTTGAACTTTTAAGGTTCTACTTGTTCCTTGTAGTCACTGAGAACTGCTGGAGGCCCTAATATTTCAATGTACTGAAATATTAATAATACCCGAGCTGCTTTCTTGTTCTCCTTGCATGACCTCTCTAATGGGGTCAGGCCCAGGATAGCACAATACCTCCAGGCTGTTGCCTCTTTAAGCTTCTTTCCCAGCTAAGTGATCAGTCATGCAGAGAAATGACACGCACTCCCTCCGTCTTTCTCCCAAGACCCAACTTGCCAATTAGCTGAGTGGGGTCAGGGGGTGGTGGTGAGAATTACACACCTCTCTTCCTACTTCACACACACTGCTGATGAGTGAGGAGCGTTTAGTGGGGTTAGTGCTAAAAAGCCAAAATAAATGTAAGAGTGACCTTTTCTTTCTAGGTTACAGTAGAGAATGAATGCTGTTACACTCGTGCGCTTGTTACTATTCCTGCTTCTGTTATTTGTCCTCTCTGCTTGAAAGTTCAGCACTTTGTGTTCTTCTGTTTTTGCAGTCTTGTCTGTGGGCTAACTTAGCCGGGAGTGGAGGGTGATGGAAGTTATGCTTCAAAAAGTATGCCAAAGTTATGTGGAGATAGTAACTTAAATAGTAAGATAGATATTTTATTGTGAATTGATTTATGACTAGAGACTCTGGGGAATTGGAAAGCAAGGTATTGCTTATACCTGCTTAGTATACAGCTAGATTCACTTAACTTTGTTTCTGAAATTTTCCCAAGAAAATCTGTGCCAGAAAGTGTGCAGTGTGGAGTGCCTAATTCATTATTCAATAGTTGTAGAAGGCACGGCCCCAACTCATTTCTTTCTGCTTTTGTTTTCTGTATTTGAGTTCAGAAGGTCTGTGATTGGTTTGTGGGTCTCTCTTCCCCAGGACCAACTCAGGAAATCTGCGGCAATTGAAAGAGTAAAGTGTGATTCACTGTTTCTGCTAACTGCTGTAGTAGATTTTATGCAGCGTATATCAATTGTTTGATTTCCATTATAAGTCTTACTTTGATTGTGTGTATACAGTGGCTACCTTTGAAAACTTACCAGTGCTATCCTAGAGAAAGGTTGTTTTGTCGTATCTGTCTGCATAACCTAAAAACTGTTCCCAAATCCATTCAGCCCATTTCACCTGAGTTACTGCTCAGGCTCCTTGCATTCTGCTTTACAGCCCCTTTAGCTCCAACCCATGCCCAACTGTTGATCCCTTCCAATAAAATAACTGAAACACACCCGAAATCTGAAGTGAAACCTTCTGCTTGCAGTTAACATTGCGCATGTGAATCTGCTGCTGCTGTCATAGGTAGAAATAAGGAAAATTACCATTTAAAACCACACCGTATAGCAAACTTCTCATCAGCACATCTCTCCTAATGCCCAAGCCTGCAGCAAATGTTCTTTCAATTTGCATTCAGATATGTGGAACCGTAAATCAGTTTATAATTCTGGTAGAGAGACAGCATTTTGTAAGGCTGTGGAGATGCTGAATACATTTGTCATACCAGTGCTTGAATGGTAGAAATATGAATGAAAATTGATCTACCCTGTTGTGTTGCTTTCATTGATGAATGTTGTGAATTTTAGTGATTTTCAAATGAAATGCACATGGTCAGCTTTAGCAATTCATTACTTGTGAGTGAAAGTATAAGACTACATATTAGAATAATCAAGCCAACTGCAAAATAATGAATAAATTTTAAGTACTCTTAACAGTGTTTTTCCCTGATATACTCTGTGATACTTTTTCTTTCAACAAGGCTAATAAATTCTTTGGGCAGATCTGAGTGGACATTTCATTTATTTGAAAGGAGAAACCATTTTCCTTCTTTCATGTCAGTCAATTCATATAAATTAATCAAATGCAGGACTGATTTTCTCTAATCTTGCTGTGTTACTTAGGTTGTCATAAATGGAGATACAGACAGTCATGTTATTGAGGGTTTATTGCCCAACACAGAATATGAAGTTTCTTTGCTGGCAGTTTTTGATGATGAAACTGAAAGTGAAGTTGTTGCTGTTCTTGGAGCTACATGTAAGACAAACTCTTGATTGTCATTTTTAAGAGATGTTTAAATGATTTAAATTTAATGCATATATCTTATATTTAAAATATAGTCCATCTTTGGGTAGCTATAATATTGAAGAATGTGGTGGTTTAGCACCAGGGCTTTGCTGACTGTATTTTTTACTTATTTAATATTATGAGGTAGATGGCACTGAATCAAAATAATGATTTGGCTCCCTATCTGAGCTGTGGTATTTATAAGCTTTGGGTCTGGGTAGATACTCTTCCATCCTACATTTGAATATTTAGTCTTTTGCCAGGCTCCCTTATGAGAAAGTATTTTAGTTTTTAGGGGGAATAAATATTTTAAAATAAATAATTTACAAGAAATTCATTGAAGATGTTTGGCATTTATAGTAGACTCTTTTTTCTTATTTATGTAATTTATACTCATTAGAGGTGAATTCACTCTTGGCTGAAACAGCGATCCAAAAAGCTTACACAGGCATCCTGTGACATTAACATGGAAGTAATAAAGATAAAACTTGACAATCATGTGCAGTATATTTATATAGTTAATATCAAAACAGTGGCCAGCAGTTCCGGTAGATTGCTCTATGCACTCTCTTTTTACAGATAGCGACATGGTTAAGTAAACAACTATATTTTTCATGTGCAAATTTACAAATTTATTTGATTCTTAGTATTTTAATTGCAGGCTTAATCTTGTACCTTCTGTTAAGACAAGAAGCCTTTACCCATCCAAGTGATGCCAGCATTGCCCGGTGTGGCTCAGTGTACTTTCTGGTTTTGACGTGGACAGAAGTGAAGCATCCTTAAATAGCCCCCAGTTCAATTAATCTGACAACATTAGAAACGGTCAAAGTGGAAGTCATTATGCCTAATTCAGCCAGAAATGTGGGAAACTATAAGCATTCTTATTTAATTGCATAGTTTATAATTACGTCTTATCTGTAGATCTGAGTGCTAATCCTGCAAATATATGTGCCTAAAGTAAACGAAATGAATCGTTCCCTTGTAGTCTCTGAAATGCCTGAAGTGTGTGGGATACTTGTAGGTGTGAGCACATAGTTTCATTGTCATAGTTAGAAATACGAGATAAGCACTGTGACCTCCATGGCTTGTTGAATTGTTAGTGAGCTGAGTATTGTTTTTCAGTTGCAAGGACTACTGCAATACCTACCACGGTGACTACTACCAGTACCACAACTTCTAAGTCCACCACAGCAGGTAAACAGAACAAATGTAAACAGTTTAAATGCTGAAAGCATTGTGGTGGCTCCCCACCAGCACGCCCAGCTCTAGGGGCAGAGAGCTGTGATATTACCAAGGAGCTGACAAGCCCAGGTCCTGATGGTCCATGCGCTCAGCACACTGCCGTGGCAGATCTTGGGGAGGTGTAGACCCCAGGCACGGGACATCACTGGTGAAAGGCGTGCACTATTGCGCGCCTGCACCAGCCTTCTGTGTGTGGCCAGCTTCCTGCACGTGCCATGTGTGGATGAGGATCCAACCTACAATGCAGTTGTAGGGACTCTGAACATTACTGCAATATTACATGGGAATACAGAGACTGATTTGGAAAATCGAGCTCTCTCTTCTCTTTCTCCTCATAAATATAAGCTTGGAAAGTCTTTAGAATTTTCTTTAGTTTTGAGGGTTCTGTTTGTTTTCCCTGGAATTTGAAAACCGACTTCTAAGGACCAAGAGTTCTGGATTATTTCTCTTCTGTAGCATTTTAGCTGCAGTGGAGTTTTGATGATTATTCTAAAGCTCCATAAGATGAATAATATAAACAAAGTAGATAGGGTAATATATGTTAATGGCAGTATAGGATAACTATTATTTTATTAAATGGTTAAAGTTTTTATGTTATTAAGCCCAAGTATGACTGAACTGTGCGGGTTTGCCCCACCATGGACCTGCAGACTCATTGTGACTTCGGTAGAGCTTGCAGCTACCTGGTGCTATTTAGCACAATTTAAAATCTAAAAATAGTGTTGAGAAAATATTAATTAAATAATTAAATAAAATAATTAAATAAAATTTAAATTTAAATAAAATTTAAAATTTAAATTTTGAAATAAAAATTAAATAATTTTTTTACTTTAGTTTTTCGAACAGGAATCAGAAACCTTGTTATAGATGATGAAACAACCTCAAGTCTGAGGGTGATGTGGGACATTTCAGATTACAATATTCAGCAGTTCAGAGTGACCTATCTCACTGCGAAAGGTGACCGTGCTGAGGAAGCGGTAAGAATGGTCTGTATGGGTTTTGTGAATGGCTTCATAAGCTTGAAAAGTTTGTTTCGTAATTGCTAAGGCATAGTCTCTCCTTATATGACACTCCTGTTGCAATTAGTAAAAGATCTGTGTTTGGTATTACTGTGAGATTGAACTTCAAAGTTTTAAACGGATAGCAGCACCTGCTGCACTGCAGGCAACAGCAGTCAAATATAAGATCAAGGCCCAGTCGCGCATATGTCTAAAGAAGTCATAGTTAAAAGAGTAGCTGCCTGTCCTCCTTTTGCTGTATCGTTAAAAGTCGTCTAAGTTTTTTTGGTTTTTTTTTGGTTGATGGGGTTTTTTATTTACTTTTTTACTCCTAGACCTTTTTCTATCCTGAGATTGTGTTTTAACAGCTCTTAAATGTTTGTACAGGACAATCTTAAGTAGTTTTTTTTTCCTTCAGCTATTTTGCTCTTTCCCTATAAGTCTCATTTTATATTAAAGCGAGGTAATTAAAGTTCAAATGCAGAGTTTTCATACTGCTCATTAATCTGAACATGTCACAATAAGGACAGTGCTTTTTAATCTCAGTGCCTAAGCACATTTGTTATTTTTCTAATACCATGTGATGATCAAAATTAACATTGCCTGACATGAAAAAAGTTTCTGGTGATCAAGATATTGGAAAATATTTGAAAGAATTAAGAGTATTACATGTACTTTTCTGGGCGTATTGCAAATAATAATAAAAAAGAAGCCCTAGATGTATAATTTTAAGATTTCAGAATTTCTGAGATAATTTCAGAATTCTCAGTGGCTAAGTGTTTTGGTGAGGGTTTTTTTATGGGGGTTTTGTGGGATGGGTTTTTTGTTTGTTTGTTTGTTTGTTTGTTTTTTTAACAGTTGGGGAAATCTTAATATTGCAGTGCTTGCTTTCCACAAAAACCAAGTTATGAAATTTGAAGATAGCTCTATGTAGATACATTTAAGAGATTAAGTTGTATAGTTCAAGGTTATTTTCTTAGTAAATAGCTCAGAATGAAAAAATATTCCCCATATCGTTCTCTTTCTGTGTCTGTCATGTGACTCACTTTTGTTCCAAAAAATATGGGCTTTTCTTTTTGATGTCTAGCAGCTGACATTTTTAGCTCTGTATCAGACTATATCAATAAAAAATATTAAAAGGAGTTAGTTGAATGTCTTTTTTCTAGAAAATATGAATCAATCTTTTTTCATTTTGGTTTCATTCATCTTTTATGAGACCTTGGTAGAAAATTACTTTTTAACCATCTCTTTCAACTATAATCTGAAAATTAACTTTTAATTTAGTGGTTTCCTTTGGGGCTGGAAAACATGCTTTATGAATGTACCTTGACTATATGATAGTATAGTATATAATACAGTGGCAAACTTGCAGAGCATAATGGCACAAATTGTACTGTTCTTCTGACAATAACCCAAAGCTGCTGAAATTCAGATCCCAGATTTACTGTTTCAGCTCTGGGAATCTTAATCAAATTCAGTTGGATGATATAAATGTAGTTCTGTTTTAGTATTCAATGAATATTATTTTAAAAGGATATTAAAATTGTAGGAAAGGTACTCAAGTTCTGGTTATCAGAAGGATATTAGACTTGATTCAAAAGCTCATTAAAGAAAATTATAAAATTGTATGATTAGGTAGGTATCTTGGCTCTAATTCTGCAAATTATTTAATTTTAAGTACACTCTCAAGTCTTATTATCTTTGGTCACGATTCTGCAAACAGATTAACCACGTGTTTCATCTCTGAAATTAATCACGTGCATACATACTCTACTGAATAAAAAATGACATAAGATTATACTTAAAATTAGCACATTTTAAATAGAAGCAAAGTATTTTATCATGTGGCTTCAAGCGCCTGAGAGGTGCAACAGAGACGTCAGTGAAATGACACAGATGTTCAATTTTTAGGGGAGTGTTTGTATGTTTAAGTACATTTCTTAAGAAGAACCCAAAAGTTTTGTGGAATTTGGGCTTCAATATACTATAGCGTGACAATTCTGTGGCGGATGCTTAAGTTTTTTGGCTCTGATTTCCGTGATATAAATTTCAGTTACTCCTCCCTTTCCATAAAAATATTAATAAGCTTTTTTAATCCTTTATGAAATTGGCTGAAAATCAGGGACTAGAAAACGTAATAGAATACTTTTCACTACAGAAGGGTCAAGACCTAAATTGCATATATGTTCTTGGGTGTGCTGTACAGACTGGATCACATTTTTTTTTCTTCTTCCTGAAAGCCAAGAATATTTCTCACTGCTGAAAACTATATTGCTCTGTAGAAGATCTCTGATGTGCACATGTGGAAAAGAGAGTTCTCAATGCTTGCATCCCCTCTCCTAAAAAGCCAGAAAAATTGGTTGTTCTTTTTTTCAGAAGCTTGGTTTGTGTGTTTTGAGCATATGTATGGAAGAGTTTAGCATGAGAATCTTTAATGCACATGTCTTTGGATGGTTTTGTCCAGTTTTGATCAATGAATGAAGTACTTTTGACAAGTCTCAGCACCTGGGTGTACTAGATTAATTTCTTTCTGTGTATCTCTTGCCAAAATTAGAAGTAGTTTGAATGTATCCTGGAGCGTTAAAACTGGTGAGAGCTTTCTTGTCTGAGTGTATGCTTCAGAAAATTTTGCTCTGCCATCATTGTGTGCATCAGTCGTCTTTGAAAAAACAAACCACTTTTAGGCTCAGTTCCAGCTTTTTACCCTTGAGTTTAAAGGGCTTATAGGTCTCTGAACGTCTTGCCAAATATGTGCAGTTGCTGGCTCAGGTGATAAATTCAGACAAGGAACATGGGCCAGGGAGGGTCCAAAATGTGAGGTTGGACCTTGGGACTGTTGTTTCCAACAGCATCACTTCAGAGCACAGGTTTTGTGAAGGTAACTTAGGACTGGCTTCTCTTTTTTTACCATGTCCGCTCCATGTGTTAGGTAAGTCCCATTCAGGCTTTGGAGAATCTCTGAGATTAAAATTTTACTGGCAAGTTAAGAGATTGCACGGCTTTACTTGGACACCTCTACCACCACTATTGTGATACTAGTTTTTGAGGCTCTGGCTAAAATATAGTAATCTACTGAAGAGTTTCAGAAATAGCTGCTTATGGGGAAACCCTGTCCTGTATTGAAAGACGCAATGCTTAATTCGGTGGTTGAGCACACTCAAAACTGCCTGGAGAGATTTCTACAGCTTCTCTCCTTCTGCCAGGTTGCCTGGTTGGACTTGTACTGCAGAGCTTCCATGTTTCATGACAGTTTGGGATCCTCTGCTATTGTGGGATGTATTTTTACTTCCTTTCCTAAACAGCCACCTTCATTTCCTTGTCCTCAGAGTAGGTGCAGATGGGACCGTCATGTTTTATTCCTGCTTGCTCAGTTCATGCTTTCTGATCTCCTGAATTCATTTTCCTTCCTCCCAGGGAAGGAGGATTTTCTGTCCCCGAAGAACATCAACCTTTATTAATGGGCGTAGCTTTGGACAATCATGTTTGTGTCAAGAATAAATACAATAAAAGGATTTATTTTGTCTGTACACTAAAATTGTTTAAGTCCTAACCACTCATATAGTAGCAGTGGTTTATGGAGCTGTAGTGGCGTGTAAGTTTAATATTAAACTGTGTTATCCCATAGGCACATTCTCCTTTTTATTTTATAACTGGTATAACTAGTAAACCTGTTAAAAGGTGGGGGAAATGAAATTGCTTTATTTTACCATAGATCATCAGAAATATTTAAAAATGCAAGCTATACAGCAGTACCAGTAGAACATGGTGTCAGAGATCATGTAAGATAAAAAGGTTTTGGCCCTTGTCATTAAGCTTGATCGTTTCTGACCATCCAGGTAATGGTGCCTGGAAGACAAAACACTCTTCTGCTTCAACCTCTGCTGTCTGACACAGAGTACAAAGTTACCATCACTCCCATCTATTCTGATGGGGAAGGAGTCAGTGTCTCAGCACCTGGCAAAACTTGTAAGTACAAACTTTCTGCTTGTCTTTGGCCAGGATATGCATGAAGAAAGGCTTACTCTTTTGGCCTTTGTTCCTTGGCCGTAGTGAGATATTGTCATATAAATTTGGGCTTATTTTTTATGACTTATATGACTCGAGCTTTATATTAATCTCAGTTCATTGATTTATAAACAATGGGTTGCTTCTAATTGACAGATTGTATTTTATATTCAAATACTGTGAGTTTGCAGAAACTTGTTGAGTAATAAAGCTGGGAAATCCTTGATTGATAGCCCACCAAAGACAAGCCAACTAATGCAGAAAATAAAGTAAACGATGCCAGCTGGAATAGTATCAAACCAACCATTGTACTGTTACATTTACTTTTGTGTGAGATCATTACTTCCTAAAGGTCATTAGAAATGCTGCTGAACTTTTTTATAAAAGTGATTGCATTATCTCTAGAGTTCTGACCAAGTACCAAAAGATTACTCAGCTGTAGCTTAAGTTCTCTCTCTACTGTATATTGGTAAAAAATCATCTCATTGTGCACTGCTAGTCATGATAGTATAATTTTATTGAATTATTCTCCTAATTTACATAATTTCTGCCTAAACTGAAGTGCTATTTGTGCAGACATTTAAATCACTTGTAAATCATTCCTTTGATTCCATTTGAAAGCGTTGTGTTCACAAGAGCATGATTTATGCATTAAAAACTTTAGTGGACTTGGGTGGAAAGAAACTATATAAATAAAAGATATTTATCTCTGAATTGTCTTACATTTTTAAGAAACTGTAGGGACAAAATTGGGAATTAATTCAGAAATTCATTGTTTGTTGAACAAAGTTTGTAATTAATCCTTGGTATCACTTGCTATAACTTTCTTAAATATATCAACATTATGCCAATGGCATAATGCCAAGGAAGAGTTTGATTAAAGACTTTCATTCTAGCATTTTTAACTGTAAATGGGAGGGTACTGTCTATCTCACTATTTTCATGCATCTCTTGAGTTTTATGCATGTGCTTGTATGAGATAAACTTGTAAAAGCAGAGTTTGGTTTCCTTTTAGTACCCTTGTCTGCTCCTAGAAATTTACGTGTCTCAGATGAATGGTACAACAGATTACGTATCAGTTGGGATGCCCCACCATCACCAACAATGGGTTACAGAATTGTCTACAAACCTATCAACAGTGAGTTTTTGAACTGATTTTTTTGGTTATTTGTTTTTGACTGTACAATGTCTTGACATCATCTTTTGCTGAATTTTGTATTTAAATCTTAAAGTTGCAGTTACAGCCTTGAAAGTGCTATTATTTAGGTGTTTCAGGGTTTGAAATGAAAGTTTCATAGTCACAGAATGATACAGGTTGGAAGGGATCTTTAGAGAGCATCTGGTCCAACTCCTGTTCGACACAGGGCCAGCTTGGAACAGGTTTCGCTGGACCTTGTCCAGTTGTGTTTGTAATATCTCCAAGGATGGAGATTTCAAAACCTCTCTAGGCATCTGTTGCAGTTTTTTACTTCCCTCACTGTGAAATTGTTTTTCCTAATATCTAATCAAAATTTCCCATGTTGCAAATTTTGTCTGTTATCTGTTACCATCTTCCAGTTTGCCTCAGAAGAGATTCTGTCTCCATCTTCTCTACCCCCTCCCATTAGGTAGGTGTAGGCAGCAGTAAGATTCCCCCTGAGACTTCCCATCTTAAGGCTGATCAAATCCAACTGTCCTTTTATGTCATGTTACTATGACTTTTTCTATTTATTTCAGAGACTGCCTTTGCTCTTTTCCTGTACCTCTCTTCTGAGTTCTCCTGTCCTTCAACTTCCTTCCCCTCAGAACGCAAACAAAGCTTTAGTTTCCTTGACTTCTACTCCCACTCAACACATCCCCAAAAAACCTGCCACTTTATTTGTTGCTCATTTTGTCTGTGCTGCATCCTTTGACCACCTGCATGTTGCAGTTAGACAAGGCACTCATTCTCCTTCAAATTTCTTTAGAAAAACAGTCCTCTACTGAGAGCGAAATACAAATGCATGACCATCAAGGGACCAAAATACTGTCCAAAGATAATACTGTTGCCTGGTTTCTGAAATATATCCAGAACAGCTAAGAGAGGTGACAAAGGAGCTGTTTGCAGTTCTGAATTGGGAAAGTTTTATTCTTTTCTATTTTCATTATCATTTTTGCACAGTGTTAAATGATGCTGTTGTATAAGAACCCCTTAGGGACTGTTTTGCTGGCTGGCGTCTGCTGTCCGCCCTGCCCCCCCTGTTGGGCCTGGCACACCATCAAACTGAGGAGATCTTTGGCTGCCTATTTAGGGCAGTAGTAAGTCACTGAAGCAGAACAAAAGAGTCTTAACAGATGCCAGTGTCTATCCCTGCCCTAATGAATCCCTCTGCTGAATTTCCCAAGTGTTTTGTGGCTTCTGTCCATGCAAGGACGGGGCAGAGTGTCTTTGTTTTTGTGTATGGTTAAAAAAAAGAAAAAAGGGAAAAAAAAAGCAGCAGTAACTTTACAAGCACAGATAATTCTGGAATTGTCTTAAGATTTGTTTTAACTACCTGCTAATTCAATGTATGAGCAAATGATTTTCTAATCTATTTCATTTTTTGCAGTCCCTGGTCCTGCGTTGGAGACCTTTGTAGGGGATGATATTAATACCATTCTCATTCTAAATCTCTTCAGTGGAACGGAGTACAGTGTTAAAGTATTTGCTTCATACTCAACAGGCTTCAGTGATGCCCTAACAGGCGTAGCCAAAACCTGTAAGAATGATTTCATGCTGTTCAGATCTCTACAGGCTGTTTCTCGCTATAACTATGGCTTTGTGCAGCTCCCTGAATAAATTTTCACATGGAAGACTTTCTCAGTTGTGTGCAAATTGTTTTCCTGAAATGAAAGTCTCTTTTTTTATCGCACTGTATCAGGCTTTAAAATAATCTGCTGTATGTCAGCAAGACAGGGGTTATAAAGCAGATGTTATTATTTATTAGCCAAACATATTTGCATAGTAGTAGATATAAACGTCCTTAATGAAAAGTCTATGTAGTCTTTTTTTTTACCGAGCCCCATATACAAAATCTGATTTATTCTTTATATATCTAAGCCTCAATTTTAAATTAAATTTTGACAGAAATATTGCTGTTATAATGATATTTTAATACTTATTTGTAGTAACTGAATTTTTAGCAATGTTCATTATTTAGTCTTAACTAAATTGACTTAAGTTCCAAACTTTTCATCTAAACATTCACTTCCTTTTTTCTTTCCCGTTTTGGAATTTATTGACATCATTTTTTAAGTAGCTTTTGAAATCACTTGTTAGAAATGAATTGACACAATGTGTTTCACTATGATTCTTTTATCATTTTGCCTGCCTTGTATGTCTTTTTAGAGGAGTAAATCTAATATTTTGGTATTTAATTTTCAGTGTACCTGGGTGTGACAAATTTGGATTCCTATCAAGTCCGCATGACTAGCCTCTGTGCTCAGTGGCAGCTTCACAGACATGCTACTGCATACAGGGTAGTTATAGAATCGCTTGTGGGTAAGTTACTAATAATTTTGTATGGACCTACAGCCTAAACCAGCAAATAGAACTGCGTAAATTAAGAAACTGTATGCAGCTGGACCCATAGGCTGGCTCCTGAAATAATGGACAGAAGAGAGATGTGGACACATTCAAAGTTTCAGGAGTAGAAGTGACATCCTTGTCCTTTTATATCAAACAGATCTTGATTGTTTGTCATTTTTATGGGAGGGAGTTTTATCTATCAGTAAAAGATAGGTTTTCACTGATGTGAGACAGAAGATGGATAAAGGATGAACGCAATACATCTAAGATTATAAATAAAGCATCAGTGATAGCTCTGGACATGGGAAGAGGGCAGAAGGTTATGGAAAGTGCTGACTGAACCCAGACCATGCGCACAGAGTCGGACCGGTGTCCAGTTTTCTCTGTTCTCATTCCATTGATCATTAATTGTAGGTTGTAGTAATGTTACTCATCTGGATAAACATGAGATATTTTAATGTGGCAACACATGGCGTCTTGATGCTTTCAGCACTATCTGTGTAGAGGGTGAATTACAGCCTCTTCCGTCTTGCTGATTCTCAGGTGTAGCCAGAAGAGGTTATGGAGAAGTCACTGTGCAGCCTAATTCTTATCCCCAGTAGACATCTGTGATCTTTTGAATGGTGGCAAATTAGAAGCATGGATAACTTGAATGAATTGTAGTTAATAACATTTAATAGGATCTATCAAAGGTATCATGAAAAATTATACTAATTTGGTTGCAAAAAATTAATGACCTTTCTGTGGAATGGCAAATGGATGGTGATACAGTTTATTTGAAGGTCTGGAACACAGACAAGCTGTTCAGAAAGCAGGGATCTTGGCTGGCACAAGACAGCACAGATTTCCTTCTCATCTGGGAGCTAGCCAACATTTTGCTTTCATCATATAGAGCTGCCAGAATTGTTTTAACTGAGCCAAAAGAACCTAAATGTGAGCAGAGTGAGCTAAAGTGTGAACAATTGATTCTTATTAACATTTATCATAAAGAGTTTTGATTGTCAGATTGGTTGTGGACATATTCAGGCAGTGATCAATTATCTTTATCCTAATGCATCAGGTATTTTTTCCTTGGCAGTGAATGACTGGCACTTTTGTATATACTCTGTAAAATGTGAGATTGGTGGCTTGTAGTTCACTTCTCTCTGCTACAGATTATGAATTGTGCTGAAGGTTTTCTTCTTATTATTAAAATATACCTTAAGCTATTTCCAGTACCCAGGCTTTTTCCATTGTTGAAATGTTTTCCAATTTAGAATTTAGCAGAATTAATTTCAGAACGCTGTAAGTACTATTCCTTAACCAACCTGTTAAGTGGATACTAGTGGAAGCTGGAATACAATACCTAGTTCAGTCTCCCTTGCAATTACTAAGCACATTACAGACTCTGAGAACCAGAAACATAGACAAAGGATACCATAGAATTACATAATGCAACAATCCCTCATTAGACTCTGAGAATTTAGGACCAGATCCAAAGCCCACTGATGGCAGTGTTAGTGTTTTTTATTAACTTCAGTGCATAGCATGAAATTAAACTTTTTTCCTGCAGATGTCTGATACATCCCTCAGCTCCTAGTTAATATGAAGGATGAAATGTTAGAGACCTCTGCAAAGAGATGAATTTCTAGAAATAAAGGCAGCATGTAGTTTATTAATTTATGTCAACCACTTGTCCTGCATCTTCTGTCATGTTACCTTCTTATTTCAGAGAGTAAAGAAAAGTACGTTTTAATG
Source organism: Aramus guarauna (assembly GCA_013400195.1). NCBI lineage: Eukaryota > Metazoa > Chordata > Aves > Gruiformes > Aramidae > Aramus > Aramus guarauna. The sequence goes on along the minus strand of VXBL01006968.1, from coordinate 342,166 downwards.
GTTTCTGTTATAATTCCAGATGGGAAAAAGCAGGAGGTAAATCTTGGTGGAGGGACACCTAGACATTGTTTCTTTGAGCTGATGCCTGGAACTGAATATAAAATCAGCATTCATACACAGCTTCAGGAGATAGAGGGTCCTGCTGTAAGCATCATGGAGACAACATGTGAGTAAAATAAGAGTTCAGTCAGCAGCAATAATGCTTGATTGCTTCTTGTGCTTTGCCCTTTGCCCACAGATGTGCTATTCCTACGCACTTTCCTTTAGCTGAGTTTTTGATTTTTCAACTACATTGTGATTCGCCCACAGAGGTGTGGGATTCTTACACTACTGCTGTGTTTTACAAGTCACATTCATTGTTGGACTTCTTAATGAGAATGAAAACAGGGATGATGGTTTAGTTTTCTTCATAAAAATCCCACTAGGGGATACTCTGAAAATCTTCAATTTTGGAAAAAGACCAAAACAACAACAAACCCACAAAAGAATCCCACCTCCAAAAACATGAAGCTAACAAAGTTTTGTATCCTGCAGCTCTTGTTATTTAGTAAAACTTCACCAATGTCTAAGTGACTTACAGTTAAATGGGACTTTGATACCCTATCTACCTATGTGTTTTAAAACAAACCAACCAAGCAAGCTTTTTATTATTATTCTCAATAACAAAAGACAGGCAAAAATCTCCCAGACCTCACAGCTGTTTATGAAGGCAAGATCCTACTCTCATGAGTTCAAAACACTGCAAAACAAAATACAGGATGAATAGTGAGTATTTTAACATTATCTATCTCTCTTCAAGCTAATTTTCAATCTCAGTGTTACCCTTCTTCTCATACTATATTACTATACACCACAATGCCATTACCCTTCTCTCAGGGAAGATAATGTTTATAATTTTCCTCTTCAAGTGAACCCTCCCACATTTATGGTTTCACATAGGAAAACCTTGCACAGGTGCGTGACTCCACTTCTCAGTTAACCAGGGCTCGTTCTCAGCGCAGTGAGGAAAGAGCCAAGTTTCTCCCGCTTTTTGGAGGAATGCATTTTGTCTGCTCTGCAGTTCAGAGAGTTAGGAGCCATGAGGAAGAACACACCTTGGCCTACATGTCCATTTGAGAGAGGTGGTTTGTGATGCAGACAAATTGTTGTATCATCTCAGAAGACGACACTCTTCAGGGTGACCTGAGCAGACTCTCACGCTGCCTTACTGCAGCTGTGACCCTTTCTAAATGGAGACTCCTGGTCTGTCTGTGGCCATGGAGGTCTTGGGCATTAGTTTCTTGTAGGTGTTTCAGAGTCTTCTCCCTTGCTCTCGTTGAAGCCAATCGGAAAACCCACATCACTTGCAGTGGGAGTCAACTTCGATGTAAACACGAGGCTCGTAATGAATCCTGTTTGCCAAAGAAAGATGCCGTTTCTGAAGTTGTCGTATCTAACTCTATCCATTGTCTCTAAACATAACATATATTTATAGGAAATAACACGTATAGCCTTGAAGGAATGATGTTCTGACACCTATGGCTTCTTATGCTAATTACACTGAAGAAAAATGGAAAAAATGCCCTTGAATGAAAGTGGAAGCTTTTCCTCAGATACTGTTGTCGAAGTCAACGCATGTGCATGTTATCTCTGAGAATTCAGCCAGGACTGTATTGAAAGTCACTAAATAGAGGTCTTCCATTCAGCCAAACTGTCAATCAGCAATCATGTTTGCAGCTGGGTTTCTGGGAGGTTGTCATTCCAAAGCTTATTGTTGGGAGAAGGATGAGACAGAATAACCAGTTTTCAGAAACTCTATATAGTAACCTTGGTAAAAGTTGCTTCAGGCAACAAAGCCACAGTGCTGTAGAGCTGTGGTTGGAACTGCATTTCCAGCTGGAAACGTAAGAAGGTCTTCCGTTGGATTCAGGAAAATCTTGATCAGAACAGATGTGATCTGCTCTGAGTGCAGGCACTGGCTTGTTTTTGCACTGTCTCTTGTATTTTGGATTGCAGGATGAGTATCTTCTTCCAGGGCAGGTAGAGACCTACTTTCTGTGACTAAGGACTGGCTGTGGTCAGAAAGGAATAGGACACTGACCTTTTACAAAATGAATTCTGGATACTAGGTCAAAAATGGGGCTGCCACACGGTTTACTACACTGGGGAAACCAAAAAAAGGAGTGGTAGTTCCGTTGTATCATTCACTCTGAAGTGCAGCTATTAATTGCTCTGTAATAGTACTGTCCTTTTTCAGGTGGTCAGTAGAGGAGGACATGACATGCGCATGCTCACCTACATTTCTGTCCAATTGCATAACTAGTTGATTAGAGATAATGAATTTTAAATGTGGAGATGAATACAAAATGTTCTATTTAATAGAGATAAAATATATTGGGCTTTTAAGCATTTTTAAAATATTCCTTCCTTTTATTCTCCAGTACCATTTCCAACTCAACCGCCAACAACACCTTCAACGCCACCTCCACCACCTACAATCCCTCCTGCAAAAGAAGGTAAGTGCTGCATGTGTGGGTTTATAGTAATTTTAAGATGTTGATGCAGTATTTTTCTGCTTCTGACACTCTTTTAGACCTATAGAGTCTAAATGCATTTGCTACAATAACACTGTTATGGCAGCTGACTTAAATTCAATGAGCCAAAAATCTGACATCATTATTGTATTGTTGAAATTTGCAGAAAGGAAGGTTAATATGTGTGAGATTTTCCAGAACTCCTAAACCATACATATTTTGCTAGTGAAGCAGATATCCTAGGGTAATTAAACTTTTAAACCAGCATGATTTTTAAAAATTTATCTACTTTAGGTAATGAGAAAAGTGTTGGCCATGTTCAGTCTCTTCTCTCTTTAAATGTAGACTTCTTTCTAGTTATCATTTGAACATGTAGTGTTTTGTACAGTCTATTATATAGTAGATATACTATTATATACTACACATGTATAGTATATTATTGTGAGGGGAGCATTATTGTTCAAGACTGAGGGTCAAATCCATCATCTTGAAATTGGTGGACCAAACAGATGTACAGTAATAGAGAATTTAATCCAAGGAGTACAGAAAAAAACCCCACATTATGTGTGTGTGTTGTAGAACTGCAGAGCAGCAGATTTTTTTTTTTTTTTAATTTTTTTTTAATCTAAGGAGTAATGAGAAACATGCTGGAATAAGATGAGATGGGGGAAACCTGCATTGCTCCTAAATAGTGCAGTTACCGGTGTGAGCTTAGGCACTGCAGAGCTTAGAGTAACTTTTTGAATGGACTAGTTTCCCACTGGGAACCTCCACAGCCGAGATTATCTCATCTTGCTTATTATGTCATGCTAGGAGTCTGGGATTGTATAAGTTCATGTATGACTTTACTTAACAACCTAAATAAAAATAAATAAAAATAAAAATGGTGAGCCAGATTTTAAAGAACGGCTATGGCCTTGAAGCGTATTCTGTCAGTGCAGACCATTCACCTCTTGCAGAGCTCAGCTGGTTCTACACCTGCACTGAAGTCAATGCCAGCAGGTCTGTTTGCTAAAGCATTAGGAACTGACATAAACCAAGAGCTTTTCATGACAGTTACATTTTCTTCAGCGATTTATGAGATTTCACGAGGAGTTGAGGGATTGCTCTAATTCCAAAATACTCACTTTTCTTTCTCAGTGTGCAAAGCAGCCAAAGCTGACCTAGCGTTCCTGGTGGATGGGTCATGGAGTATTGGAGATGACAATTTCAATAAAATAATTAGCTTTCTTTATAGCACTGTTGGAGCTTTGGATAAGATTGGTCCGGATGGAACACAGGTAATCAACATGTAGAGGGATGGAGGGAGCACGTACTTGACAGGATATTTTAGACTAGCACCAGGAGTGAAATGAATCAAAAATAACTGACATTATTTCATAGTTCTTTTGAAAATATAAACTGCTCTAGGACAGCACCATACAGTGAAATTCATGATACAAATTTTGCTAGCATGAAGGCCAAGTATCATTTTGGTCTCCTCTAAATCATTCTAATGAGATTAATTTGTATTAATGTTTTTGGTATTGGTACTCACTGTGGTGTTTATTTCTAAATAAGCTAAAAGTGGCATTGATAAGGAAAATAAAAAGTTCATTTATTTTAAATCACATGCTTTACACAGTCTGTGGGGCTTGAAGTAAAATATAGTATTTATAATTATTATTCTATTTATGTATTTCTTTAGATAGGTGCTTGAATCTGCTCCAGAAAAGATTATTGGCAACTATAATACTGTTTAAAGTGTTACCTGTATAAAATGCAGTCTGGGATAGCACTGAAAATTATTTTTAATTTGTTTAAACACTGAAGAATACTCAATTACTATTTCTTGCTATACAACTATTTTCTCAGAATATAGTCCATGGTGCTTCAGAAACTTAGGCACAAGCTTAAGCTTAAGCATGTGAATTGCTCCTTTTAAATCGGGGACACCACTTATAGAATATGGAGTTTAATATACATTTTGTGAGTTATAGGGCTTTAGCGTATTGTATTAAAATACAGAGTCTGGACTGATGTGGCATCATATTTGGAAGAGGCAGTATTTCGGAATATATGGTTGCATTTTTCTATTACTTGCTTCAGTATTGCTCCCTAACTTAAGTTACTTACATGCAGATATTAATTCGTGGAGACTGAATAAAGTCCCTGCAGTTCTGTGTATGAGTAACTGTACACGTGTGAGCAGCTGTAACTAAGACTTTGCTTTTGGGCTTGACTGAGATTGCTTTTGCCAAAGTGGGTATTACTTTTCTCATCCTGTTTGCTGCAAAATGAAATCAGAAAGCGTTAGATGGTTGCCAAGGCTGCAGAGAGTAAAATTAAACTTTATTTAGTGAAACCTTCTTAAAGAGAAAACAAAATCTGGCTTCAGTTTAAGGATGAAGCAAAGTTGCAAGATAAATCCTTGTTTTAAATGCGCTGATTCACTTTTTGCTTATACACTGGGCCATGCTTTACTAATGAACACATTTTCTGTGTGCACAGGTGGCAATAATTCAGTTCAGTGATGATCCCAGGACAGAATTTAAATTGAATGCATACAAAACAAAAGAGACACTTCTTGAAGCTATTCAGCAAATAGCTTACAAAGGAGGAAATACAAAAACAGGTGAGAAAGGTCATGATTGTGATGCAGATTTTCTCCCTGCTACTCTCCCTGCAGTATTTCTTTCCTATTTGCTAAGCAGTTTAATATATCAGGGCAGAAACAGTGAGAACATGGTATCTCCACACTGGAGGTGAAAGGTTGGGCTTTGAAGTTAGAAAGTCTTCCTAATCTGCAGTTTACGCCCTTTACCCCCTACTGCTGGGTATTCACCCCTCTGACCAACAGTGAGGTCAAGGAGCAGGGAGCAGGGGAAGAGAGGGAGCTAGGCAGAGGTGAATGACTTTGGGGATTGTGGAAGGTGGAATGGGGACTAATGAAATCAGCTTGGCAAATGGAAATGTGGGAGAGAAGAGAAGGTGGGACGGAGTTTGCAGAGGATGTAGGAAAACAGTGGAGAGTGGAGGGTCTGTTTCGTTACAAGCCAGGACAGTTAAGCCTCAGTGGTACATTTAAGACTGTTGACTGAATGTAGTTACATTTTAATGAATCCCTTAAGATAGCTCTCTGATGTGAAGAAATTAAAGATGAGTGCTGAAAGGGTTAAAATCTGTTTTAGTTGGAAACCATATGTTTTATTATTCTCACACTGCACAGAAATTTATCGCAGCTGTTGCATTGCATCCAGTCTCAGTAGTATCAAATTAACACATTTTCCATTTACTCAAGAAAATGCTACAATGGCACTTCTAGTTGTTACCTGGACTATGCCCTACAATCCAGTAAGGGAAGATTTTGGTATGTGTAACCTGCACAGAATACCCTTTCCCACACATGTCATTGTCTTCACCTTCTGGATTGAAGAAACGAGTGGCTGAAGCCATCAAAGGTTTTCAAAGGTTAGGGTCAAAAGTAAACTTTTCTAAATCTTTATTTTAATAACTACAGCATGCACCAATTTACAGACTGCTGAGGACCCAACACCTCTTACTGAAATCCATTTATAGCTAGGTGCTCAGCTTTCTCCAGTCTTATGATAATTATTCCAGACTTAAGTCATAGCTCTGAGTGACACTTTTGAGACCGATTATGTGGAGATATCTTTTATTGATGTCTAACATATGGTATGGGAAGCCTATAGAAATTGGATTTAAGTCACATCCGAAAGTATGTTGTCATTTTTTCTGTTTCAGGCAGAGCCATTAAACATGCAAGAGAAGTCTTGTTTACTGGAGAGGCAGGCATGAGAAGGGGCATTCCAAAGGTTTTGGTTGTCATTACTGATGGGCGATCACAGGATGACGTGAATAAAGTCTCCAGAGAAATGCAACTCGATGGTAAAATATGTAGTTTTAAGAACTCTTCATATTTTCCTTTTTCTCATTAATTATAACTATGTAAGTGTAGGCATCAGATAACAGTAACTTTTGCTCCAGGAAGATTTCCAAGTTTAAAGAAAACAGACAGCAAATGCTGAGAAACTCAGAATATCACTAGGATATGGTTAGATTCTGATTTTTTGGTGAATAATACTATTATTTTTCATTTTGGTGGCAGTGCTAAAATCACGTAGTAGTCAACAGACTTGCTCCCATGATGAAAAATTTAGGAGACGTGATCCTGAGAATCTGGACTGTCATCTATGACCTGTAGTCCTGTGGCTACCAGCAAACTGAACTGGTTTTTTTTCTATACAAGAAGTCCTTTGAAAATTCTTTCGCATGTTCTTTTACTGGTTCTGGTCTGCTCTCATGTTACACTAATTACCTTTAGGAATCTTTTTAAACCACCAATTTTAGAGCTTCACAGAGCCACACACTGTTGTGAGCCTAAGAACTGGGTTAGTTGTTGTAGAAATGTCTGATGCTGAGGTTTGTATCAAAACCCAAAGGACATGGTGTGACACGTGGAACAAAACCAAAGGACGGAATAAAAAAAGTTATCATCCTTTTAATGTGAGGAGATGTAAGAAGAAATTACATTTGTGCTTTTTTTTATTTGCCTTTAGATTTTGACAGCTATGAACTTACCAGTGTATATTACTGATTCCCGAAACCCAACGCAATTGTTGAGTTTGGCTGCCTCCTTGTATTATTGCTAGATGCTGAGTGCAGTGCCTTCATAAATTAAATCATATCACAAAATAGTAGAGCACACATAACTTGTTTTTAAATAGCAATCAAGAAAACCCCGTGTTTGTGATTAAATTGGAGTCTATGTCTAAGATGAACAAAAAATGTTCAACTGTGGGGTAAGACTTGCAGTTGCCTTATTAACTATTAGACTGGCAACAACCTTGAGAGGAGATGGCATGTGGTGGGGTTCAGTTGCTGACCCAATGGATGTCTCACCTTGGACAAATGACTTCCTCTCTCTCGTTTCCTTTTGTGAGTGCTGTATGCTTAGGCCCCAGATAGGTTGGAGCAGGTACTGACTTGCATCTGTGAGAGAGACTGGCATGAAGAGGTGCTAATCCTGGATGACACAAGATGTTGTTATAATATATTAAGTCAAAGGTTTTGTATGCTAGAAGCTCCGCAGAAGGTGGTGAATGCCCCTGGGCCTCATTGAAACTTAGACAATATTGCTTGACTGGAGTAAATTTGGGACTGAGCCATGCAAGAACAGTATGTCCATTAACAATATTCAGCCTGCTGGAGACGGGGGTGGGGTTTGTCTTTTATGGAAAGGAAAATGTTGAAAAACTTTTAGCTAGTTTTCTGCTCCACAAACATACAGGAAACAATTCCCATTTCATTTAAATCTTTGAAGTTAGGCTCAAATTTTGAAATATATTCATGCAGAATATATAGAATATATTCAACTAGTGCAGTTAAGTTGCTGATGAAATGAGAATGCGTTTATTTCAGCAGTGGCTTGAAAACTGATTAATATATGACGCAGAACAAAATCTCTAAAAGACTTACAGGAAATTAATTTCTATACTTTATGATATACTTGATACATGGATATTTTTGAGTGTAATACAGTATAGCATTAAAAAACTAGTAAAGCATTTAAACATATGCTAAAACTTTAAACTACCGAGTAGTCATATGTCTTCAAGAAAACACTTAAGCATTAACTTTAACTGATTTAAGCATAAATAGCCAAAAGAAATATCTCACAGAGAATGTATGACCTTTATTTTAGATTACATGCATTAATTTTCTTCTGTTATAGGATATTAATAAAATTTCCACCTCTGTAATTAGTCGGGAAAAGAGTCAGTGCAAATACAGTTGTGTTCATATTGTATTTCCACTCTCTAAATGAATGACTCACAGGAGTGTTCTTTTTTGGTTTACAGGTTTCAGCTTTTTTGCTATTGGAGTAGCTGATGCTGACTATTCAGAGTTGGTTAATATTGGCAGCAAGCCCAGTGAAAGACATGTCTTCTTTGTGGATGACTTTGATGCCTTTACAAAGATTGAAGATGAGCTGATCACTTTTGTTTGTGAAACTGCATCAGCAAGTTAGCCATTTTGACTTATACTTGCTTCTAAAATAATAAGTGCTAGATACTGGGGGGGGTTGTAACTATAATTTTTCTGCCAAGAGATGATCTCTTTAACATAATTTACTGTAGATATTATAACTCTAATGTTATTTCCATAAAATACTAAGGAAATGAAAGTGTGGTGACTTCAAAATAATTAATGGTTGTTTGCTATAAATCCAGAATACATCCATTGGTTGTCAAAAAGTTATTTCAGGTTTGAAATTGTTAATGGTTCAGAATTTAGTAATAAAAATTTAGTATATTTTATTTTCTAGACTATTTTAACTGTAAGAGTAGAGTTAGCTACATTCATTATTACTCAAATCACATGGTTAATTTGATGGATTTGATGGACGGACTGTTTAGTGGATGAGGAATTGGTTGGATGGTCGCATCCAGATGATAGTCCTCAGGAGTCCTCAGTACAGGAACGACATGGAGCTGTTTGAGTGAGTCCAGAGGAGAGTCACAAAGGTGATCAGAGGGCTGGAGCACCTCTCCTATGAAGACAAGCTGAGAGAGTTGGGGTTGTTCAGCCCGGAGAAGAGAGGGCTACAGGGAGACCTTCTAGCAGCCTTCCAGTACCTAAAGGGGGCTTATAAGAAAGATGGGAGGTAGGAGAAGGGGTAATAGTTTTAACAAAAAGAAAGTAGATTCAGACTAGATATTAGGAAGAAATTCTTTACTGTGAGGGTGGTGAGGCACTAGAACAGGTTGCCCAGAGAGGGGGTAGATGCCCCATCCCTGGAAACATTCAAGGTCAGGTTGGATGGGGCTCTGAGCAACCTGATCAAGTTGAAGATGTCCCTGCTTATTGCAGGGGAGTTGAACTAGGTGACCTTTAAAGGTCCCTTCCAACCCAAACCATTCTATGATTTATTAATGGAGAGCTCATCATTAATGTTTGTATTATCAGAGAAAGTAGAAGAGTTGTAGCCAAGGAAAAACATAAAACATGCCCAAACTCTTTGAAATGTGTGAAAATGCCACACTTCAGACTCTTTATGAAAATGAAGGGAAAGACATTCTGGAACAACACCTAATGGTTAGAGGTCAATAATTCACATGCTTTTAGGTGTGTGCCCTCAATATGTTTCTTATATATAAGCCAGGAAGTAGGCAGCATATAGCTGATGTGAATCATTTGTGATTGTAAGGATTCATTGTGCATAGGACTGTGAGTTATCATGAGACAGTGAGTTATCAGAGCTGGTGAACACAAATATGTTGTTTGTGTCCCATCAATTCTTTGGGTTTGACCGTAAACTCTACTTTCAATGGTAGGGAGAACTTTGAATGCTGAGAATACTCAACAGTAGCATTTATTGGTCACTTGTGTTTGTATTCTAAAAGCGATCTCTGCATATGAGTATCCTGAGGTGCCATATTTGACACCCTGATAGGCTTATTGATTTCCTAGGACACCTTTCCTGGAAGAGATTAGTGTGCTTTCTTCCCCACCAGAAGAAAAATGTAAAAGAGATTTACAGCTATTAAAAATGCGTGCACACATCTTAAGGACTGTGTGCAATTCAGGTCTCTGTTGCTCATGAAAGCTATTGTGGAGTTTGAAAAGGTACAGAGAATGCCAGCTAAAGTAATTGAGCTTGAGATGGAGGTAGGCTAGAGAAGCTCACAGAGAGCTAGGGAGCACTTGGTTAAAACCCAGTATAAGACATACTTTTTTTCACACAGCAGGCAGTGAATCTGTTGCCACAAGAGGTTGTGAAGGCAGTTTGTAGAAGGATTAGACACATTCATGGACAGCAGATCCATAAAAGGGTATTATATGGAACACACAGGGATGTACCTTTTAACATCTTTGCTACAACCTTTGTGCATCCTGAAGAGCATCAACAGAATGGAGTAGAAAGTGGCGAGGTTTGCATGCCCTTCCTAAACAGCATCTCCTTTTGCTGCTCTTGGGGATAGAGTACTGAGCTGAGTGGATCATTTTCTGACCCAGTGGGACATCTTTTGTATCCTTAAATATATCCTTCCTTCTTTTCCAGCCTGCCCGTTGGTAGTTAAAGATGGCAACAATTTTGCAGGTACAGTATTTTTGTGTTCATTTTTGTTCCTGATTTATGGAATCATTTTCATTACCTGATTTTCACAATATTAGGCAATAAATTTCCCTTTATGCTAACAGCTGTTAAACAGATGGTGATGTGAAACTCTTTGATGCAACTGGCTTTGTCCTTTTTTTTTTGGTTCCTGTAATGTGGTATTAATTTAAATTAATAGAATGTATATTTCGATGCCTTCCAGGATTTAAAATGATGGAAATGTTTGGTTTGGTTGAAAAGGAGTTTTCAGCTGTGGAAGGGGTTTCAATGGAACCTGGTACATTTAATGTTTACCCATGTTACAGACTGCACAAGGATGCTCTGGTATCCCAGCCTACCAAGTATGTATTAACATATAAATATTCATAAAATACATGAAGATAATTGTCCAGTGTGGGCACTTAATCATTTCAGGGACCAGTATTTTCATGTCAGAAAAGCAGAGATGCTAGTCTATATCTACATTATACTAATAAATAGGAAGAGTGTTTGGTGTCCTGAGTCCTCAAGCAGTTTCATTCAGAAATAGAAGTTGTGGGTAAAACTAGGTAAGCCCACTGGCTTTTTTGGATTTCCCACATGGGCCAGTTTCAGGCTTGTGCCAGTTTAGCGCCTAGCAATTTCTTGCAGGCATATGCCTGGGCAGATTCCAGTATGTAGTCCTTTGTGAAAGGTGCCTCTGGAATGCAGGTTGAAGTCCCATAGAGTGCAGAATGTCTCTGAAGTGGGGGTCAGAATGAGAACCTGCTTTAGCTGTCCTCGATCACGTTTACTTCAGTCTATGTCCATTCATTGATTATAAAGGAAGATTATCTCCTTATGCTGAAATGAGTCTATGTGAACAGCATCTAGTACCTTCCTGGGAGACAGGACGTAGTTCAGTCACAAGGACTGTGTCCTGGGAGAGGTATGGAGGAGATGGTGAAGAAACCTCCTATCAAACTTTTACAGTCATTCCTCTGAGAAGAAGTGATGGAAACTCTCCATTTCTTCTATGAACAGTGTGTGTGTTGTGTTTGGTTCCTCCCAGTCCAGTCCCCCACTCAATACAAAGTGACACCAGAGAAAAGCAGTGGCCTGGCTGGATTGAACATGGGAAGATGTAAGAGAAAGTATTCTTTAGCTGAGATATATAAGAAAGAAAACCAGTGGGAAATTATTTTTAAGGTTTATATTAGATGTTATCTTAGTCTTTTTGTGTGATTATCCTGTTGTGTCACAGTTGGAGCTGTTTCACATTCTCTGTGTTTAGTTTCCTCCTGGCTCTAGATGGACTGAAATTACAAGGATTAGCATTTCTCACTTCTTTTTCCCTTTCTGCTTCTTTCTAATTGGATCTGCTGCATTTATATGCTCTTCTCTAGCTGATACCCCAGCCCAATCTTACTGCTTCACTAGGCTTTCACTCCCTTTCATGGTACAGAGAATACCCTTCTCTTGATGATCTACAGGTACGTCTGAATAATACCACTTGGTGTTTTGTCATCTCATCTGTGCTGTGAGCACCATTAATGTTTTTTGAGCTCTGTTTTTTTTGAGCTCTGTACCCTCAAACCTTGTGTTTGCCCCACGCTGCTTATTGATTTTTCTTTCATTCTTTATTCAATAGGCACACTGTAAGGATTTTTTCTTATACCTATTGAGTTCCCCCTGTCTTTCTCTATGGGAAATGTGCAGTGTAACATCATGTTTGATCATCTCCAGAGACTGTGCAGAATATATTGATTACGTATCACATTTAACTCCTTTTCCAGCATGATTCATATCTATACATCTTACATGTGCCAGAAACACTAGAAGGAATGGATCATATTTGGGGAAAAGAAATTAATTAATTAACTGGGCTTCTTTCAGATCCCTTTACTATGATTTTAAGGAACCAGGCTAATTAACATTTTCAAAATACAGTCAATCATTTCAGACATCCCATGTCTGAATGTCCCACTTTGGGATTTAACAACGAAAGGTTAAATTAAATTGGAAGTACTAAATGACAAATTTTAGGAAATTACCTAAAATAGCATATTATTACATCTTAAACTTCCTCTCTCTTTTTGCAAAAATTCCAGAACAGATTGTATTTCTGCATGTGTGATCTCTTTTGACTTCACTTTCTTATATATTGGCTTTGAAATGTATAAACTACATTCTTTATCATTTATAAAGCTTCCTGTAACAGTCTCTGTCACTCCTAATTTTAATCCATTAGAAACAGTTTAATGACAAAGGACATGTCTATTGAGGTTGCTCTTCCAAGCAACTTTGATTTTCATTGTCTGTTAAACCAGACAATAGCAAAGATCTTGTGAATAGCTACTGTTTTTGAAAGATTTTAATATAATTAATTTCAGCCTTACTTCAAACAGACCTCTGATTTGATCTTCCAATTAAAAAATAAAATAATTAAGGGAAATCTTGTAAATTTCAAGGGAAAAGATAACTTCTCCTTTCTTCATAAGTGTTCTTTTATAGTTATCGAGTTGAGAAGATTTTGCAAACACTTATTCATACTGCGTCTCAGTCTTGGTTTCCAAAGAAATATACAGAGTAATAGAAAGCATGTTAAGTGAACATCTGGTGAGTAAATCACCAGATTTAACATTTTTTTCAGCTTAAAAGACATTATTTCTCTTACAGGTATTTGCATCCTGAAGGTCTCCCTTCTGATTACACCATTACGTTTCTCTTTCGTATACTCCCCGACACACCTCAGGAGCCATTTGCTCTTTGGGAGATTTTAAATGAAGGATATGAACCACTGGTTGGAGTTATTTTAGATAGTATGTATTTTATGTTTTGTCACTGACTTTAACTGTATTAATTATTCATTCTGTGTCTAGATTAATTATTGCCAATGCTTTAATCTGCTGCCAGAACAGCTACCTGAATCTAGAAGGTGATAGTCTAATGGATGTTTTTTAGATTTAATTTAACTGAGTTCAATTTGAAGTTAGAGTCAAATTTTGAGCTCTAAACTGGGAGGAATGATACTGAAATCCAAAGAGGTGTACTACATGTAAATTGATGTAAGGGAGGTACTCATTTGCTTTTAAAATGTCCATTGCTCTGAATGCGGTTATAATAGAATCTATCTTGATATATGCCAGTGGTACTGACAGTACAGTATACGTAGAGGCAATGCGGTCTGGTGGATAGCAGACTTAGAGCTAGAGACGTGAACTGTTGGTGACTTCATTTCTACTTGATTTGACTTCGACAATTGTAAAACAGGGAAATTTAGAAAGTTTCCATATTTACTGTTGAAAAGATGTAGATACTATGATAGCCATTCTGTATACCTGCCAATTTTAAAAGAGACATGTTGGTACTTATCTATCTTTCACATAAATTTTTAGATATTTCACCTTGAAATAGGTGGGAATTAGGCATGTAGCTAGCTTGAGTATCCAAGCCTGTTTTTCTTGTCCAAGTCCACAGAGCACTAGTGGGAGAGTAGGATCAGGTAGATGTGGGTGAGGCAGACTTCCAACTGTTGGCCCATCCTTCTTGTCAAACCAGGACAGAGCATTTCTCTGAGATAAGTTGTTACTTCCAGGTCAGTATATCACTTCCAAATGTATTTTACTTACATTTGATCTGACATCTTTGGTGTTCTTTGTTATAAACAAAATTGACTTTTTCAAATAATGTATCAGGGCTTTTCTTCTTCTAATGCAGAGCCCTTATTTTTATTCTCACACAGATGGTGGTAAAACTCTGACTTTCTTTAACTACGACTACAAAGGAGATTTTCAAACTGTGACTTTTGAAGGTCCTGAAATAAGGAAGATATTTTATGGGAGTTTTCATAAGGTTAGTACTGGTAATAATAAGAAAAAAAAGAAAAAAAGCACTCTGAATAAAGGTTTGGGAGTTTTCCATGTTTTGAAGTATTCTTTCATGTGGTCAACTGCTGCCAAAAGAAATGTATTTTGCATACAGAATCATCTACCAAACTGTCTTAAGTCTCTTTGCAATATTGACTTAACATTAAACAAATCATAGTTTTTATGATCAAGCTGATGTGATCAATTTTCATCTCATGCTTTGTGTCTGTATTTTAGAGTTGATTAAAAATACTTGCCTTGAAAAGTAATTTAGAAATGAATTGGCTTTTCCTTTTAAGGTTTGGATTAGAAATGTCACTCAAAATGAAAAGAAAACGTCCAGCAAAAAAATTACCCTTTTTTTGACCAGAGTTGTTATTTTTAAACATATTTTAAGGGCTATGCCATGTCGAACTTTTCTTGGCTGTTAGAGAACTCATAACATTCTTTCCAAAAGCAGATGAAGTAGTCCTGGGACTGTAGCACATATTAGTTGTGGAAGGTGCTTTTGTTGTTCACTTTTATTCCTGATGTTTGTACCTTTCTTAAACACAGAAAGGAGACTGTGGATTGAGGGATAGTATTTACACAGCTTAACTTTTCTGTACTTCCTTTTTAATTGATGGAGCAAGAAAGGGAAGGAAGGTCGGAGCTGGGGTCCAATTCTGACTCTCTTAAGTTGTGCTTTGAAGGAATATATGAGACTGTAGCAAATTCTCTTCTGAAGCATTTTTCTGCATTTTGAATGACGATCCTTGCTGTACATGTGTGTGAAAGATGCAGGAGACCAAATTCATAGCAGCTTTTCAGTTATTTAGTTCCAGCTGAGCCCAGAGCAAAGCAGCTACAGGACTTCTTCCTGGCGTTCTCTCACCTTGGGCTCCAATTTCCGTGTAGTGTATGGGTATAGAGAAGATACCGCATTTCTACCAGCTCTTCATCTGGTCTCCCCCACAAAAAAATTGTTCTTTGCTTAAGTGACAGTTTGCTCATGACAGGACAGTTGTGTCTAGGATTGTCCTCTCTGCTGGGAATATCAGTGATGGACAACAGAGTGTGAGTCAAGGCAGAAGGAAGTAACTTTGTCTCTGTGCTTTGCTTTTCTGCACTGTGTTTGATGTGATTTGATTTTTTTTCAGTGTAAAAACTTCACTATGAAAGATTTTGCTGTGTGGTTAACGTATAATTTCCAGGCTAAATTTTACTGCTTAGTTTTGGCTTTTGCAAGTAGCTATAAAGGATGTATTGGTGAAATCCAATGGTATATAGCAGGATCATACAAGGCCCAGGAATTATTACTGACCACATAAATCAGGAGTTCTTTGAGATCTGGGTAGTATATGAACATTGTGTAGATCTTTTTTCAGGGATAAATTATTTTCTTACTGAGTAAATTACAGAAAAATAAGCTAAATTCATTAAACAGAGTAGAATCATAGAATAATTCAGGGGAGAAGTGACCTCTAGAGGTCATCTAGATTATTTACTGTGGATTATTCTCTGCATTTTGTTAGCAAACATGGAGTTAGGAGCTCATTTAAACCCACCCACCCCTTTTCCCAGGAAATTGATATATCCTATGTGCTCCTTTGTACGTTAAAGCGTCTTTTCTTTTGCTTAGTTGCATGTCGTTATCAGCAAGACTACGGCCAAAATAATTATTGACTGCAAGCAAGTGAGCGAGAAGACCATTAACGCAGCAGGGAATATTAGCTCTGATGGCATAGAAGTGCTGGGGAGAATGGTCAGATCCAGAGGACCAAGAGACAACTCTGCACCAGTGAGTAGAACAAGAACAATTCTTTAAATCATTTAAAATATCTTAAAAACAAGTGTTTGGGATCTTTACAGTTAGTTTTAAGTTGAAGCAGAGTGAACTAGTATTTGAAACAGTGAAGTTCCAGAATTTCATAAATTCTGCAAAAGCCTGCAATACTTCTCAATTTGGGCAAAATCTATTTTTGATTATTTTAATAAACAAAATCACTAGATCATCATTGTTCAAATGTTATTCTCAAACATGTATGCGAACACAGTTGATGCATTCAGATAAAACTTGTGTTCCAAATGTCATTACATAGAGTAATACAATGTATAACTCCTTTGCCTGGAATCATTTAAACTTTGTTTTGAGTGATAATTATTTCCCATGTCTCTTACTCTTTGTCCCCAAGCTCACTGGCTGTTCATTAAGTAATTGAACTGGTTTGACACAGACAGCCCCCCAAAGCCCCCATCTTAGAATATCTAGTTCTTTTATAATATAAAATATTTTAAATGTGAGAAATCCTGCGGAAGATTGAGTACTCTTTCATTCCTCTGAAATTATTCTCCTAGAAGCAGTAATTGATCATTCTCTTTGCACGACAACATATGGGAGGCTTTCCATTTTGCTTCAGATGTCATTAAGAAGGTTGGTTTGGGTTTTTCAAGTAGATTTAGCTGAAGAAGAATCGATAGTCTGGTGATGATCTTAGCAAGGCTTCTTTGCTGTGCAGTACTCTGTGCTAATTTTCTTTGAACTTTCTTGACCCTAGAATGAGGTTAGAAGAGAATGTGAACCTTGAACTCAAGGCTTGATTTGAATAGGAATGAGGTTTCAAAAATGTATTTACTTGCTACTGTATGGAAATACTCTTGTTTAGTAAAAAATAAGCCCTCAGAATATATCTCTCTGTACAAAAAAAGAGCTTTTAAGCCTCAGACTTATGGATAATAATTATATGAAGTCTGTAAAGACAATCACACAGAGAAACCTTTGTAGTCACATTCCAATAGAAACAGAAAAAGGCAAACTTAGGAAAACTTGGAATTAGAGAAGGCTTTGTAAAGAAGTGGAAAGAAATGGTGTCTTTTGTGAGAACCCAGGAAACTATAAAAGACAAGTCAGACTGCCCACTCATTGCAAAATTTGGTTTTGTTCAAATGAACTGTACAACTGACATAAGACTACAAATGTGTAGCTGAAGATGAAAATTCTTTACTCCATAGTACTGTTTAGCTGCCTTCAAGTATTCCCACATATACAAAATTACAAGCAGGTCAAGAAAGCACCCAAATACCATTCTTTAATGTCTCCATTCTGTACTTTTTATTTATATTGAGTAGAACTTGTGTGAATAGTCACATTTAAGGCATGAATGAGTTGGTTTCCTCTACTCCAAAAATAAGAGGACATCGAAAGAAGCTAATAGGAGGCAGGAGATTACTGCAGCTCCTTGCTGTAGAATTTTGTGGGTGCTAACGATATGGAATGCAGGGAAGCCTGGACAAATGAATGAAAGGGAAATACTGGTTGTTGACCAATCTGGAGCAGGAAATCCCTAATCTGAAAGTCATTGGAAGCTAGTAGATGGTAAGGTAGAAGTATGACTTCTACACACTTGAGCTTCGTTTGATATCACTTGTGCTGCTGTTAGAAATGGAATTCTGGGATTTAGTCCATTCCAGTGTCTTCACAGTTATAAGAAGCTCATGAAGGCATGCATATAACAAAAATTCCTTTTTGTAAAACATTTTGAAAATTGTTTTGAACCGATATGAAAATTTGGGTTGGTTTGATAGTTTTGAGAAGTCCTTTTTTCATCAGCTGTATTTTCATGAAATGCTTTAATCTTAGTTTTAGAGATGCTTATTACATAAAATAAAAACAGGCAAGCAGTTATTTTGGAATAAAATTCAGGATGTTTTGTTCTGACTGTATTCACATGGAACAGTTTAACATTGTCAGAAGGTTTTTCATGTAATTTTTTTTATAAATTAATCCAATGCAGTCACGTGAATTTTGCAAAACATTTCAATTTTGAGAGAACATAATTGTATCAGAGTTTTTTTCCCATTGATGCATATGGTGTGCAACAGTTCAATGACAAGACAGAAATAGAGATAGATAGGACAAAAAGGGGATTTAGGCTAAAGGTGCCTTAATAGTGAGGCATCTCTGGATTAGATACTTCGCCCAGCTAGAGCAATGAAGCCTGACCATGACATGCAGCTGGTAATGTTTTTTATTCCTTCAGTAGGATTTAATGAAAAGTTTAACTTTAAAACATTATTTATTTACAGTTCACAAACCTTCTCTTTTATTGATGTTTCCTTTTCCTTTAAATTTAACTTGTTTATCTCCTTGTATATGTACTGTTAAAAAAGTAATGTGTGATGTGGCCAGCTCTTGAGAAATCTTTGCAGAACTGTAGCTTGATCAGATGAGGATGGGCAGACTTTGCCATCTTACTGGTTCTGCTTGCAGGGCTGGATATTTAGAAAGCAAAATCACAATGAATACAGAGACATGAATAAATGTTTAACGGTAGCAAAGAAAGCTTTGTTTAGTTATTTAGCTGGAGTCAGAGCAACCCACGTAATATTTTAAAATAAGAATACTGAGTCATTCAACATTTGGATGATGAATACAGCAATTCAGAGAACTTCTATTTGCTCTTTATTTTACACCAACATGCTTTATCACTAGGGATCTCTAGATTGTCTAATCCTGAGAAAATGAATGCATATGCATGCCTATGTAGGATTGCATATACTGTCACCCTTCTGTTGTTCAGGATAACAGAATAACTTGGGATGGACTGGCTTATAGCAAAAATGGCAATACAACTTACTTTGAACCTAAGCTACTTTCTGCACAACCAGCTCAGGCGTTGCTGCACTCCTTTTCTGGGATGTCTTATTTGCTTAAGCGTACTACCATGCAAATGCCCAGGGCCGATCTGAGTCCTGGAGCAGTACGTTCATGCATGTTCATGTGCTACTGTGCTCAAGCACAAGAATTAGTAGCTCTGGGATGTGTAGCAAAGAGGCATCTAACTGGCTCCACATGGACCCAAGTTGAATTTGACATAGCCAGGGACACAGACTTGTTGGACTCAGGACAGACTTCTGTAGAGCCAAACCGAGGGTCTGAAAGCTGCCTTCATGCTGCACTTCAGCTGTCTAAGGTGTTGAGCATGGAGCCAGTTCATGTGTGTCTGCATCTGTAGTACAGCATATCACAAACCAGCTGATCTGCTGGCAGGTAGGAAGAAAATCTATGTGTATATGAAACTATTCCTTTGTTTAAAATAGAATAGTTGACATATAAGAAAAAAATGACGCAAAACTAAAGATGCATATGTGTAGTTAATTTTAACAGCTTTAGAAGCCATGCAGTTTTAAGAAAATCTTTGAATTCACTCCTCTGTTCTAGTGTTAAAATAAAGCCACTGGAAATAATAATGGGAGCAAAACCAAAGAGAGTTCTATCTCTAGCAGTTCCTCAATATTTTTAACATGTGGGGTTAATTTAATGGGATATTCTGTTCCATTCCCCTCTCTATTCAGTATGCACATAAATGAGGCATGGAAAAAGAGCAGAAATAGTAACAGAAGAAAGCTTCATGTCTCTAGACCCCTTTGTTCAGTTCAAGCCGT
Source organism: Aramus guarauna (assembly GCA_013400195.1). Lineage (NCBI taxonomy): Eukaryota > Metazoa > Chordata > Aves > Gruiformes > Aramidae > Aramus > Aramus guarauna. Next base: position 322,280 of record VXBL01006968.1, on the reverse strand, counting down.
AAAGGAGACAATTGGTTTTACTATTGAGTCCTAATTAGTATATTGTTTCTGAGTACCTAGTGGATATTATTTTTACCAAATGCGCGTGTTCTTGTAGATTAAATTCTTGTCCAAACCATGTTCCCAGACCTGTAGTGGGAATTGTCTTTTCTGCCTAATGTTGTCATGTGTTGAGCAAGCTTTTCACCATCCTTAAACTGTCATTGCCTGTGGATAATATGGATAAGAGAGGGCATATTCTAAAGTAAAATGAAACTGGAGAAGACAATAAATAGTATTTGTGGCAGAGCTCCAGTGTAAGTAATAGGCTACAGGACACCTTGTCCCAGATAAAATGTGAGCACCAGACCAGTGGGTTAAGAGGAATTACTCAGTTTTGAGAAGGTGAGCTATCTTTCGCCTGACTCTTGATGCCTCCTTTGCTAGAAAAGTATCGGGAGGCACCCTTGGGCAAAATCAGGAATTTAGTCGAGAAGATGGGGATAATCCAACAAATGCCTGCAGCACTTAACCTTGAACAGCTTGCTTAATCCACGTAATGTCTGATAGCTCGGACAAGTTGGTTGGAACACAAGCCTTTTACTGTTTGAGTTAGCGTATTTGTGGCTAGCTCTTCAAAGTTGATAGCCTTTCCTCTGTCTAATCTGAGTGCTTGAATCAAGGTAGCTTTTCTTGATGATGGCTCCATTTTGCACTGATCTTAGAACTAACAGTCATTTTGTACATCACTCTTGTTTTGAAACAGTTGCAGTTACAGATGTTTGACATTGTTTGTGCTACCTCCTGGGCCAATCGAGACAAATGCTGTGAGCTTCCTGGCTTGGTAAGAAACCTCCTTCAATAACTGTAGAATTTACCTTTTACATTCCCCTTTATTGAGACAAATGTTTTAAATGGAAATGGATGGTTAAGGGTTTTTGAAAAAGCCCAAGACTGCTTGGATTACTTCTCCTATTGGAAGCCAATGAGATGTATGTTTCTAAATCAAGTAGGTGCTTTTGAGGTATCCACACAGTACTATGTCTTAGATTCGTAAAATTCTTAACTTCTGAATTGAAGTTTTGGACATCATTCTCTTCCTATCTTGATCTTTCCTTAGAGAGATGAGGAAAATTGCCCTGCACTTCCTCATGCTTGTTCCTGTTCAGAAGCTAATAAGGGTCCCCTGGGACCTCCTGGACCACCGGTAAGGTTTTATTCAGGTTTGTAGTCAACTGCACCAAAAAGTCCACTGGCCACCTTTATACCAAGACATGTGAATATACTCCCATTGTATAACTAATAATTGTGGTTTTAAGTATTGGCAAAGAGATAAAATTACATTCAATTTATAGCAAAGATGCCAAAGTAATATGCTGTAAAAAACCTCACTGAATAAGTCAGTCAAATTTTGAATGGTTTAATCAAGACCTGAAGCAGTTAGGGTAATCTTTAGACTTGTGAATCCTGTTACCTGTCTGTAGCATTAGTAGGTATGTCATAGTTAGTGCCATTAGTTTTTAAATTTTTAATCACCTGCTATCGGTCTACTCTAGCACATGTGTATTAAATGTGGCTTGGAGTTTAGCTCTCTGAAATGCTTGGTTTGCAGTATTCTTGTGAATTAAAAATATGGAGTATGACAATGCCACTTGCGTGATAAATGCTGAAAGAAGACTTTGCTTTCTTAAAAGCCCTACCTAAGTACAATATTTATTGGAACGCAGGACTGAAAGTGCTGGTTCTTCTGAGTTCCTCAAGGCAGAGAGGTACCCAAAAGCGATGAAGGGAAGAGGATGAAATGAACTGGCTTTGGTGGAAATTGAATTAAAACCTTTTCTGCCAGTGAATGATGAAATGCACTGTCACAACTTTTACCTATACTTTGTGGTGTTACTTTGATAGGGCTCATCTAAGTGTTTACTGTATAAATGCTAAGTCAGTATATATCTAAGTTCATTGCATAACCAGGGGAACTAGGTAGTCTCTTCTAGAAGACAATTATTTAATTTTCCTTCCATCTCAGTGTAGTATCTTAGAAAGATGGGATAAATCTCCTTCCACTTTACTGGCTTGTGGAAGAACTCAGATAATGATAGATAGGACCAGACAACTGAGATATGGGTCACTAAAGTTAGGTAATTCGATCTCAAATCCCAAGGCTGATTTTTAGCAGTTTAGAAAAGTTGTAGGCTCTGTTTGCAATGGTCTGTTATTGGTTTGGTTTACTGAGAATCCTAATTGGGATGTTTGTAGAACGGTCATCTGTTTTTTATTTTACAACTAGACTGATAACTCTGACTGGCATCTTAGAGCTGCTTGGTAAGGTAGCTTGAGATGAGGCCCTCTTGTGAAGAAGTTTGAACTGTGTGTTTCTCTGCTCCTGCTGTGTCCTGGATGCTGCAAAAGCATGTTCTGAAGAGAAAGAGTCAGTGAAGAATGTAAAGGAAAATACATATCTGAAAAGCTTAAAGTACACAAATCACATGAGATAATGTTGAACAACAAAATTAACTTGCACATAAGACGATCATGTTATAGATCCTAGCAGATAGTTATTCTAGTAACAACTCAGAGGTTAGTCTTTCTGCAAGAACTGTTCTTCAAGCTCTGTTACAAAAACTTGAAAAGGAACTTGGGAGCAAATTCAATGAAGATGTGTATCTTGAACAAGGCAAAAAATATTCTTTTCTCCTATTTGAATGTTGGTTAGAAATCAAGTATGGATTAAGGTTTTCATTTCTGTATATAGGTATCCAATTTGTGTTCTGTGAAAAAGACAATGGGATAATTCACACAAAAATGCAACTGAATTTGAGTAGTTTGACCATGTTTCATGGTAAAATGAAAAACGTTTAAAAATTATTTGACTGGAAGGATGCGTGTTGCTACAGTTCAAAACATGTACAGTTCGGGAATTGCTAAAGCTTAACCCAGCAGTAAAATAATGTACTTCTATTTATTATATTTAGGATTAACACTATTTTGAGTAGCATAGTGCCATGCAAGAGGAGGCTTAAAATCAAGTAGAATAAATCACTGCCTAGGCAGGGGAGTACGTGATTCTGGAACTCAGCCTCTTATAAGTGATACTTTTTGCCAGACTGTTAGATGGCATAGCTCTGGAAAAAAGTAAGAGGCCTAGGAAAAAGCAGAGCAAAAGAATAAAGTCAGCGTTTATCTCCACGCCAACCAAAAGTCAGAAAGTCACATGTGCTATGTCTGGTCAGTACTGCTCCAAGTCGTTAAAATGTCATGTGACTTTTCTTGAAGCCAAGGATTTTTCTGTTTAAGGGATCAGGATTCTACCATGTGGCCAGTTTTAGACATTAGACTAAAAAGACTCCAAATAAAAGGCTTACGTTTGTTGGGGATAGTAGCTCTGGAAATATTTTTTTTTAAGGTCTTTTAGGAAGTGGGTCATTTTGGGTAAGACAAAGGATCATTTCGAGTTAAGATTATCTGGCAGTTTTCATTATGGGATACCGGTTTTATGGCCTCATCTTTGCCAGAATTTGATCATGGTGTCTGAAGTTCCCCATGCAATGTAAAAGTAAGATATCACACAAACCTGATGCCTGCATTTTGAAGAGTGCTGCAGAACTGGAGAAGGTGAGGAAGAAAACAAAAATTATTGGAGGACTGGAGAAGATTAATTGCAAAGACAAGCTTTCAGTGCTTCATAGCTTTTAACTATTAAAAAGAAATAAGGATGTGACTTGATAAGAGTTGATTAAGAACTGTTTTTGGGGGAAAGCACTGCTCCTAAGAAGTTATTTAAAATAAGAAAAAAAAGGCATAACAGGAATTCTTGGCTGGAAGTAGAAGCCAAAGAATAGAAAAATTTGTAATTAGTCACACAAGCTTAGTAGTGCTGGGGAATAACCACCAAAACAAGTTTATGAGAAAAATGAGGGAGGCTCTTGTGATGTTTTTATTGTAAATTGATGCCTTTCTGGAACTTGTGCTTTTAGCAACCAAAGGGTACTGGGTTCAAAATATGAAGTAAGTGTACCAAACTCGGTGTCAGTCTTAGAGCATATGATTTAATTGGCTCAGCATCAGGCTATTTTTAATTATATATTCTTACTCAGTAAAAATGTAATCTGTTTCTGAGAACAAAATGGGAGACGACTGTGTGATTTTGTTTATTTAAAAAGTTACAGTTATTTTGCTGAGTATTTGCAGCGGAATTTTTAATCTGAGAGAGAGGAAGAAAAGCAGAGACAGAAGGAGCTACTGGGCTGGAATGCAGAAATGTGAGGACCTGGAATTTGGGAACTGGCAACTGGGATGTGGTTCTGTGGGGAGTGTGGGATGAGATTATAGGATCAGAGCTGACAGTGATGGAATGGGTCGTGGCCGTAGAGCTGTGGAATGGAAGTGAGGAGACTGAAGGAGCTGGGACAAGGAGTAGAAAAGTGCTCTGTGATCACATGTATGAAGACTGTATCATGGCACCTTCATTGAAGAGCAAGAGTACTGTGGTACTTCCAAATATTTCTGTTGTTTGCATTCCTATTTAAAGTCTCACAGATACTGCATATACATTTAATCTGATAAACATAATTTCTATTTTTATGTCTTCAATGTAACTGCTCTATTGTAGCCTCTAAAGAACGCTCTTCAGTTATGGTGCCTAGTTGTACAAGGTCCTTTTTGAGTACAAAGAAGGGTGGAATTCCTGTAAAGCTCATATCCCAAGAGATTAAGCAATAGACTTAGGTGGGGGAAGAGGGAAATTAATCTGAAGATAAATAAATAAATAAAAATCTGTATTTATGCTGTCCTAGAGGACAAAGCACATGCAGCATGTATATGCAAAACACGTTCATGGCAGCCATCCATAGATCTATGTAACTCCAGTGTCTCAGACGATATTAATAAAAAAGGCAACAGTTGATTAATAAATGATTAACAGATGTAGGCACAGCTGAAGAAAGCAAAAAAGAGAAAAATGGGCAAAAGAGTATTTTACCTAAGAGTAGTTCTGAATTAAACCATGGTAAATCTAGTAGATGCTGGAGTTGTCCTTGCTGAAAAATATTCCTGAGTCATTGTAAACTCAGGCTTCAACAACGTGGTGATTTTGGTGAGAAGAGACAGAGGTGCAGGAGATTTCAACAACTGGAAGGGAATCCATGACCACATGTTATAGGCATTTCTGTTCCTGTTGTAGCTTTCACTGTTATTTTGATGCTTACGTGGTGTGCATTCTTGGCTTAGGAAAGTAGTCACATAGTCACATCTGTGTTTAAATTTGTTCTGGTATATGGCCACACTTAAGTACGTTCTCAGTTTAATTATTCCAGTGGAAGGATATGGACAGGATATTCACTGATTCCTGAGCACTGATTCAGGAACAAGAAAAAAACAGTTTGGGCTTCTCTGGATTTCATTTTTGTTTATTTGAGAGTTGTGGTTTTCAGCAAGTCCCGTGCTTGTTCTTCACAGGGTGGTCCAGGTGTCAGAGGTGCCAAAGGTCATCGTGGTGATCCAGGTCCAAAGGTACTTTGTGCAGCACTTTACAGTTGGCAGATGTGCAGGTTCTTGGTTTATCTCTGCTGCATGTAAACCTTGTAATGAATTCCAGATTGCCTCTGATGTCGCTGAGGAAAAAGCATAGTGAAATGCCATTGGCGCTTGGTGTGTCTCTTTTCATAACAATTCCTTGTCCTGTTTGTTCCTTGATAAAAGATATAAAATTCAGAATGCTGCTGTCGCAGCATAAATCTTCATTTTTTTGTATTTATAAAGGAACTAGGCGGTTTTAAATTGAACCCTAACTGCTCAATCAAATGCTAACCCACATTTCAGATGTTTTTGAGTCTATTGGTATTTAATTCTTCAAACAGAAGCTGCCTTTGTCCATATGATAACAGTTTAACTTATGTCCTGTGCTACGTTAGGGACCAGATGGACCTCGAGGTGAAATTGGTGTTCCTGGACCACAAGGACCTCCAGGACCACAAGGACCCAGTGGACTTTCTATTCAAGGGCTTCCAGTAAGACTTATAAAGTCAATAGGGTTCTTTCTGTGATGTTTTGAACAGCACATATCTTACACTAGACCGCAATATCTTCTGATGTCCCAATCAGAATCTGAATTTTGATATTTGAGGTGAAATCACAGATTTGTGTTTAACCTGTAGCGGATGTGGGTTCAATGCCAACATTCCTGTTTGTATTTGGATCTGAACTTTCAGTTACCTGAAGGGATTTGACTGCAGGTTGAATATGATCCAGGCATTAGCATCTAAGCCTGGAGATAAGTGAAAAAAATTGCAGTGGGGGCTGTAACATGGCTCCAAACCAAAATGTTAATATTTTATCTTTTTCTGGTTGTGGTATTGCTCATCGCAGATCAGTTCTGACTTGAAAGGTACACCCAAGCAGGAACACCATATTCGCTGCCAAAATTACGCAATAGTATTCACTACACTTACAGAGTCTATCATCAGAGGAGATAATTAAGCCTGGAGTTTGGAATGTTGTTGTGAAATAACTCTCAGAATTTCATCATGAAAACATATTGGTAGAATAATGAACCAGCAGCACTAATCTTGTTTCATATACATCACTGGTAGATGGCTACACTCAAGCCTTGAAAGGTAGTAGATGCCTATCTTTTTCTGCTAGACTTTTTTTCAGAATTTACTACAGTATAATACACTTCTTTTCACCCTGTCTATATGATACTGGTGTACCATGTAATGAAGTGATTTACCAAAATTATATATTCTTGATGATGCTGTCATCAGAGAATAATAGAGAATACATTAATTGTAAGAATAGTTATATGATAGAGAAATTGTATTCCTGCATAAAATGTAATTAAAATTAGTTTATTATCTAGAAAAGTGTATCTTTATCACCCATACATGCTGTAGAAACACATCTAGTTTCCGTAGAAATGCATTGGTTTCATGGCCGTAGGAAAGACTTCCGAGAGCTGAAGACAAACAGATTCCATTGAGGAAAATTAAAAATAACTAGCTTTTAGTAACATAATGGCTACAGTTTTGTCAGATTAATTCTGACGTTTTTTAAAATTGGTTTTATTTTCTTTATTTTCTATATTTGTAAATCTTCATTTACAATTTTGCAAATAGAATCTGTAGGTTTGCTTTCAGCAAGTAAAAGTCTGTTTTCTTATTGGTTGCTTGGCTGTTTTTTTCTCAAGAAACTGAAAGGAACTATTAAAAACAGTTAAGTAACCATGTATTTGGATTACTATGTATGATTCTTAACTTGCAGGGGCCACCAGGTGAAAAGGGAGAGAAGGGAGATCTTGGTTTTCCTGGCCTGCAGGTATTCCCGAAGTTATTGTTTAACCTGTCACTTACTAAGTTTGAATGTTGCGTTGACATCATTGTGAATTTAGGGCACGCATTCAAAACTGCTGAGAAGTGTGTTGTTGGGGGTGAATTTGAATGGAGGTTTCGAATCAGGAATCTAGGGTATGCTGGTATGCAGTGACCAAATCATTCAGGGCCTGATGAACCGGTTACTTTCTTGACCTTGTTAAACATTGAAGTTGGGTCTCTATAGACTGAGAAACTACCCACTCTTCGATTGCTGCTTACACAGTGAATAATTGGCATTTGCTCGTTTTCACTTTAAACCCATTAAATTCCTTCTGGAATTATCTCTGAGGACAGATCAGGCACTTAATCATTTTGATGCCATCCTTCCCAAGATCAGCATCTTAAAAAGCTGTAGTATTCAGTGAATCTTACTCAGTGTCTGGAGATTGCATTCCAATTGATTGCTGCTTTCCAGGATCATTTGCTCTTCCCTTTTCAGATGCTCCTCTTCTGCTGATTATATCCCTCCAGTATTTGTTGTTTGTTACCAGATTCCCCTCCCTCATTCATATATATATATGTGGCAGGGATAGTAAACTTGCACAACCTTTCCTCACAAAGCAGTTCTGCTAGCTTTCTGACCACGGCAGTGCTGGTCCCAGAGTCAGAGTAACAGCTCACCTGAACAACGGGGAACTGCTGGATGTAACTTGCAATCCTGCTTAGGCAGGATGTCCCCTTTGATATTGCTGCGCTGACTTCAAACAACATGGTAACAGACTCCGTTTTAGCAATGAGAGAGAGAAAGAGCAGTTGTATTTTTAGGCTGAGGTTCTGATGTTGTGACATGACACTGGAATGATGTAGGAAATCAAGCTCTTTTCAGCTTAGTGGCACAGGAAGCCTGAGCTGACAAAATTGTCAGTGTTCTTTACAGAAGACTGTGGTGAGGTTGTATGATGGCTGTGCATTTTAACAGTGTGTGTTTAACCATCTCTCGTCTCACAAAAATACCTTCTTTACTGAATCTCTTCTATGACCCCACCTAGTTCCATTACTGAACCCTCTAGTTCCATTTATCCAAACATTTATCCAAAACCATGTCATACAGTTTCACTGGAAAGTAATTTAGTTGGATTCTGTTAACTTGATCTCATCATTTGCCCTCCCTTTATAATGCTTAGGGTGTCCCAGGAGCATCAGGTTCACCTGGAAGAGATGGAGCTCAAGGTCAAAGGGTAAGGTAAAATGAACATGTTTTGAATTTGATTTAAGAGTTTCCATTCCATAATGGATACTTTTCCCAACGCGGTTGATTTATTATAGTTACGTCACTTATATTTTATCATTTCTGGAGACCCATATCTCTGTGCCAATTAGCAGAGAAGACAGAGATAGGGTGGAGTATCCTTCCATCTGCTAGATCAGGGTTGACAAATATTAGATGAGTAGTGAGGAGCCATGGACTATATTTGTGTTTAATGCATTTGATAAGAGCAGATGTCACTAGTGTCCAGCACTGTCAATTAATTCATTTGTTTATACGTGTAAAATTAGATGGTACATAATTAGCATGCAATCCAATGCAATGATCTAAATTTGCTTTCTAGCTAATTAATGAATAACAGAGACAACTACAAGGGAATTCAATATTGAATGTAAAATAATACCATAGAAACTGCTGACATAAGGAAAAAGTAAGGAATAATATAAAAATTTAGTCAACCTTATTCTGCTTCTGGTAGAACCAATGAAGATACTTACACTTTGTCTAGGAACTGGTAAAAAAAAAATCTTCGTGTTCATGTGTGCAGTTAAATCTGTAAATTCTCATCCCTGTCTGCTTGGGGAGACATTTGTTTTATTATTAGATGGGCTCTGGAAAGTTTTTGTTAGCATAATACTAGGTTACTGTCTACAGCAGAAGTTCATTATTAAATATGACTTTTCAGTTTTACTTGAACAAGATTTACATATTCATGGTCCTTTCTTGGATATGCTAATGTAATTTGAACTTCAGAGAAATCTGGACCTTCTTTGGATTTCAGGCATTAACCTGAGACCTTGTTATAAAAAAAAAAAAATATCCCTATAGTGAAATGTGTATGTGAGCTGACTATTATGAATTTAAGCATTGGCATATCTTTACGTATAGAAGTAGTTCCACTGAAGTTAGTGTAGAATTTGGGCAATGCATAGATAGCAATTTTATTAAGATAAAGATTTACACAGCATTATTATGACATAAATAACTTTCTAATCAGAGAATAGCCTTCTAATTTTCAATTAAATTTCAGTGAACTCTGAAGGTAAATGTATTCTTTTTCCTACTTTATAACACTCTGGTGCATTCTTCTGTATGGAAGCTCATTTTTGCATTTTTTAAATTTTTCTTTTTGAATGTATTGGAATTTTTCCCCCTAAATTTGTCAAGCTTGGTGTCACCCGTTCATCTCCAGGTTAACAAGGACCTGGAGTCTGATGGACATTTGGATTTTTGCCACTATACTGTCTGATCTTGGTCATAGCCAGGTTGAGGTGACTTGGTGCTAGATGCTGTACATGTGAGTGCTACGTGCCTCCTCTTTCTGCATTCGTGATCACAAGGGACACTGAGCATTCTGCAATTCAGAGAGGAGAGAAGTCTGTGGGTTTACTTTATTCTGTAGCTAACCATATTTATCAGTGGAGGCCCTCAGCCATGTCTTGATATCAGCCAGCAGTTCAGAACTGATCTAGCTCTCCCACATGGAAGTCAACAGGTTGTTGCAGAGAGATGGCATTTCTGAGAAAAGCTGGGGGGAAGACTAGTGCAGCAAAGGCTTTTGATGCAGCCTCGCAAGGTCAGGCCGTGCTTATTCTGTAGAAGACCCCAGTGTTGTCTATAATAAGGCAGGGCAATTACCTAAATTGCCAGTTTTTATAGATATGGTAATCATGCTTGGTTCATGGGTTTGCTTTCTTCTGGTGTTAATCAAAGAAGCTGGATAAATAGCCTAGATCTCATAAAATTAAGTCTGTTAGCCTGTTATTGTCTCTGTGTGACCCTTGTGCAATATTATCCAGCAGCAATTATTTCTGTGGCAACAAATAATGATGTTATACTAATTTTATGGTGGTGTAACTCATTTGATTCCTGTGAAGTTATGACAACATAAAATTGCTTTTAATGGATGAAGATTCAAACCAATGACTTCACCGCAGTCTCTTTGAAGGCTAAGCACTGGACAAAGTCATAATTCTAAAGGGCATAACTGCAGCAACAGCAAAGGGGAACTGGAAAATTCCTGAGAAGTAAATTGCCTTTTTGTATAATGTTCCCTTTGTTGGGCTTCCTCCTGTTAGCCAAGATGCCAAACTGTTTTGCAGCTATTATACTATTAGAACTGAGATTGTCTATGTTATTTTTAGCTTAGCCATCATTTCCTCATTAGTATTTACTGTTCATTGAAATATTTTAATTATAGTGGTAGCAATGCTGTAAAGCACTTAAGCAGATGGCTAAATCACACTGATTGTAATGGGAGGTAAGCATGGGACTGATATTTATTGGGAGATCTCTGAGCGCTTTGCTGAACTGGGGATAATGTGATATTAGACTCAAGAAGTCCTGCAATGGAGGTTTTTTCCTTCCACTTGCTGGTAGTTGGAATCACTTCACTTTTACAGTTCTTTTTCCTTCCTTTTTGTTTTGATTTCTAGTGTTCATAATTTCTGGGCTTATTGTTGAAATCAGTTGAGAAATGGTCTTTCTATTCCTCTTAATGATATAATTCAACAATTAGTCTATGAAAGTTCTTTTTGTATTTCTGAAGTTCTGCTTTTTAGTCTCTGGTTTATTTGTTTTTCATGGTTTTTAGTACCTCATTAAGAAATAGAGCGTATCTCCTGTCAGTTCTGTGAATTCATACAAAGATCATTTTCATAATGAAATACCCTCACTATGAAAAATGTGAGGTTAATAAAAATGCCATGTGAAGATTGAATCAGAGTAAAAACAATGTGTTGCCTGATAATAAAACAAACTTTCTGAATATCCATGATAATATTTTTAATCCAGTCTGGTAACTGGTTTAAATCTGCATTTCAGAGTCCACACTAGAAACAGTCCCCTCCCCTCTCATCACCTTCCAGTGATAAGAGTGTCATAAAATACTTTATAAAATAGAAAATAGTTTATTTTTATTTAATGGCTGGGGCTTTGGGGGTTTTTTGTGTCCTCTCTTACTGTCCCACATTTGTAGCTGCAATATTGAGAGGTTTTACTAAAGAGAACAGACTGTGTTTCTCCACCAACTCTCCCAAGCATATTGTGTTGAAAGATATAGCTTGAATTGCACATGCAAGAGAATCCAAACCAACATTGTGCTTCTGGTGAGTATGTAGACAGTAATTACTCTCTCTTGTCCTTTTGGTTCGCCTCTTTCAGCCAAGAGTATAAAGTTTGGAAGCACAGTTTGGTCGCAGTTGCAATCCCTGTTCTGTCTTGCGACATGCAGGCCACCAGAGAGCACAGATCTACACAGGTACAAGAAGAGAAGCCGAATATATCACCCTGAGCGGCAAGCACGCTCTGCTTCATGACACAACATAGGGAGCGATCTCCATCCTTCTGATTCCTAACTTTGTATCTCCTGGGCACGTGACGTTGTCACTGCTCGCTGTTGCCTCGTGGTTTCCTCAGGGGTATCTTCTGCTGGCCAAGCTTCTCCTTGGCAAAGAGGCTTGGTTCTTCCTTAGCAGGTTAAAAAGTTCTGGAGGAAGGTCTGCTGGATGTGCTTCCCTGTATGTCTGCTAGGGGTGGGACCACAGTGTTAAACTCTCAAGTGATTGATCTCTCTTGCTGAGCTGCTGCAGCTATATTGGAGTCCAGAAGTACTGCCCAACACTACCTTATCCTGCCTGAAGACACGGATTTGCAGCAAGATACCCCTAACTGACCGAGAGGATGATTCAGTCTCAAACATTTCTTCAGCTTCCAATGACTCCTGTTCAGAGGAGAAGGGCAAAAAGACAAGCTGTGAGACACAAAGCCTGCATCTAGACTAGTCAATTAGATATTGCCAAAACACGTTTTTGAGCATTGGCTAGCGACCTGTGCAGTCTAATGCTTATCGTTCCTCTTGGCACTGTTAGGCTGGGCCAGTTACAACTCTTGCAGCATGTGGTTTAGGGGATAGCATAGATCAGAAGCCATTTCCGATAGGCAGTTTAAATGCATACTCTTTTAATGGGATTTATAGAATCATAGAATTAAGGTTAGAAGGGACCTTCAGAGGTCCCATTATTTTCCTAACATGTAATGATAATTTCTCCTTTTTCTGCTTATGTCTATTGCCTCTTGTCCTATTGCTGTGCACCTCTGAGAAGAGTCTGGTTACACCTCTTTTTCCTCTAGTCAGGTAGTTCAAACAGCACGAAGCTTGCCAAGCAGAGCAAACTCACTTCTTTCAACCTTTCTTCATATGTCCTGTGCTCCAGCCCCTGACCAGCTTGGTGGCCCTCCACTGGACTTGCTCCAGTAAGTCATTCTTTCTTGTACTGGGGAGACCGAAACTGGACACAGCACTCCACAAGTAGTCTTAAAAGCACTTAGTAGAGGTGAAGGAGCATTTCCGTGAACCCACAGCTGAACCTGCTGGCTGTGCTCCTACAGCCAGGCCGTGGTTGGCTGCCTTTGCTGCAGGGGCACGCTGGTGACTCGTATTCCACCTGTTGTCCTCTAGGAACCCCTGGTTCTTATCCACAAAGGCACAGATGTGCAGTCATGTATGTTGATATGAGCTGTGTCACATCTTTTTGTCTAAGGAGTTGTTTGATTTAGGAGCAAAGGCATAGGGACACAGATACACAAGGCAAGGATTATTACCTTCCAGATATTCATCTCACTAGCACACTGCAAATACTAGAGGAGAAATATGATTGATTGACAAAGGATAGGCAAGAAATATATATTTTATGTTATGAAGAATTAATAGGAAAATAATTTCAGGCTATCAGCTTGTAGATGGCACTGGTAGTTTCACAAGGAAGAGAGGAAATGCTAAGCCAGCATTATTGTGTGTTAATACAGAACTAGCTTATCTGGATTAAATAAAAGCTGTGTGTTATGACCAATGTTTCAGAAACAGCCCCCACATTTCTGCTCTTTTTTTTGAGTCAGCTTTAATTTAAATTGCTCATGTTGGTGCAAAATCTTTTGTAAACTACACCTCAGATTAATACACTGAGAAATTTTTTAGTAATATTTCTCTGATGATTACAGTGGTTTATCTTGAGAAAAGGAACATTTGGTTTTTCAGTTTTTCAGCCAAAAAATAAAAAAAAAAAAAGCAGTCATGGGTCCCAGGCTGCAGTGTTTTTTTAAAGGCTGTACATGAAAATCTTTCAAGCCTGGGCTCAGTAGCTTCAGTTAAGATTTTGCCAGTATCTAGTCCTACTTGAAAAATCACCTCTCCACAAGTACCCCAAACAAATTCCAGGCTACCGAAAGCTAAAGAGTTTATAGTGAGGTCAGCAGCAGTCTCCACTGACTTCAGCAGACCTGAGCTTTACAGGGATTTGGGTGGTGCCTACATTCTGTGATGCCATTTGTATTCTGGCAAATAAAACCCCTTATAAAAAATTCTGTCATAGCTACACTGTTTCTCCATAACTGTTTTTCATGCTATTAGCAAAATATGTACTGATTTAAATTAACCTTCCAAAATAATACACATCTTGATTCTAAAGCACCCTACATCTGAGGTCCCACATCAAAATCTGTCCCATCCTGTTCTCAGATGTGCAGCTCCACGGAGGAGGTTCTGTGATGCCTCTGTACTCTCTGTACAGAGTCATTCGTGTCCTGGATGTGACTGAATCAAAGAGAACGTGCCATTGTGCTGTGCAATCCCCCCTAGTGGTTCTGGAGATGGTTAAGCAAGGAGGAGACTTGAATAAATAGGAGAGTGAATAATGTCTTTAGAGCTTCAGTGCTCTGAATACAACTTTGTGAATTCTTACAGAGCTCTAGTTTCTTTTGCACTACACAGACCAAAAATAATGGGAGAAAGAGCCAGAAGAAATACATTCCCAGTCTTCCTGCCAATTTCCAGGTACCTACTAATCTCTGCTCACTACTCACAAGTTCAGAATCCATTCTGGCCATCGGATGGTCTGAGTAACATCATTTGCAAATCCTGTTGGCAGTACAAACAAATGTCTCTGGTCTTTTACCTGCAGGAGAGAATAGGTATTGTCATACTCCTTCTTGAACCAAACCTCTCTTTGACTTCATATATAAATAATAGCAATTTTCACATCTAACAAATACAGTAGGAGACGATTTTTTTGTGGCCAAGCGATACAGACACGGTGCCAAGAGAAATGAATCCTGGGAGACTAGACAGGAGATGATTCTTGAGCAGCCAAGAGTAAGAATATTGCTCAGAAGAAAGAAATTGTGAAACATATTCAAACAAAATGTAATTCTGATCATACTGTTAGTTCTACTCTTTGACTGGGATGGGAGAAGGGAGGGACATACAGCATTATTTTTCTTCTGAAGTTTGTGTAAATCCACACTAGATCTTAGAAGTCGGTGGAACGCTCTCCATTTCCCTCCTTGTAGTTAAAGTAAGCCCTTCAGAGGGTCCAACCAGTTTTCATCCTGCTTTAGGACTGATCAAAAATAAATGCAGATTTTAAATCTTTGCTTTAAAAAGTGAAACTTACTTGTAAATACAAAGATTTCGGTTTTCCTGAAGGTTTTACTGTTACAAAACCAAGTCTAGTTTGCATTATCTTTTAGGGACTTCCATGTTGTTATAAAACTGTGAATAGCTATCACTGAGTTTTTTAAAAGATTGTTCGCAACTAAATACTTCTTCCAGAGAACGTCAGAAACTCTATTTTATACTTTTTGATGCATTTCAAAGTTCCTTATACCATTCTCTGTTTCCTCTAGAAACACCAATTTTGAAGACTGAATACATCTTTCTTTGCAAAATTATTTAATTGAGCTAGGCTTCGAATCTTTTCTCTGTATATATCTTAAAACTACTGTGATAAAGACATTGCTAGTATCTTTATTTCAGTGCCACTTACCTGTTCCATTTGCTTTAGTTCTTACTGTGATAGGGGAGCTGCTTTGGGTCTTGAAGCTTCAGGAACCATCTGGCTACACTGTGAAACAGGAAAGTATTTCCTTATCAAGTCTAAGGATGCATAGATGACATAATACGAGTTGACTATGTGGCTTATTTTATCATCGAAACACCCTTCTGGTGGAATTGTAAAAAATGCTTTCCAGGTACATGGCAGATAATATTCCCCAGCCAGTTTTTTTATGCCATATGATAGCAGGTTTGAATCATAGTTTCCAAATTATGTAGAGCCTAAAACTAGTAGTTCATGTTTTATTCATTACTAAAACCATGTCAGAAATAAAGTTTCAGGAAAAAAAATACTATATGAAAGGGATGTGGATTTTTTTTTTTCTGAAGCTCTGTGAGATACTGAGGCCTAGAATGTTCTTTACTGTGTGTGTCAGCATTAACACTTTCAAACTCTCTCTTTCCTTCTACTCTCACCTCTGTATTCTGGTCCTGAGCCCGAGACAAGATCATATTTCTCTTTTTTTAGGCTGTATAGTAATTTAAGAATTGACTTATCACCAGGCTGTTCAGAGACCAATGCTTTATAGCATGTGGATACAAAATGTGCATATTGGTTAATTTGCGAGAATACTTTATTAGTGTATTTTATTCTGCATCTGGTCAGTCTTTTTTTCTATGATTTGATTGCTTTCCAGTTTCCAAGTTATCTTTAGGTTTTGGCTCTCATTTCTGGAAGCTCCGAAGCACGTTCATAATGTAAACCACATGAGCGTTCCTGCTGGTTCCTGAATCAGGACCTCAGTGATAGCTCGGACATATGTACAGTACTGCTGGGCAGAGGGATAGACTCTCAATTGCCATCTTTCAGCACTTAATCAGCGGGACTGTGAATAGTTGCAACCGGTGAGAACAGATGTAGAAGCGTGACCTATCTCTGTTGTAGAGAAGTCTGATAGCAAACGCTCTCGTTTACCTCACTATAGCAGTGTTGCAAGTGAAATTCAGTCAGAGGTGAAAATTGCCGGTATAAAGAGGTTTTGTGTTGCTGCTTCTTACTTCAAAAGTATTGTGGGACTAGTTGGATTATTTTTTTTTTAATATCGGCAACACTATATATCCTTTTCAGAAATAAACCCTCCCCAGGGCAAATAAGGGAATTTTCTTCTAAGAAACCACTACCACCCGTTATTAATTTAAGAAAAAACAAAGCAAAAAAAAAGGAAAAAAAAAAGTCTTCTAGATGACATAGAACAAATGGATGAAGTACATCTAGAAAGCTGATGAAATTGCATATATTTCTCTTCTATAGGGTCTTCCTGGCAAAGATGGACCCACAGGCCCACAAGGACCTCCTGGCCCAATGGTGAGTATTGCCCATGGAATTCGTTACTGTAAAAGTCAGCAGAATTTTGGGGGATCGCAGGTCACTCTGTTATCTATCTACAGTGGATAGACAAAAGCCAAGGGTTGTCCTTGGAAGTTAGAATTCTCATGACACACAGAGCTGGCAGAGAGCCGCTTGTCCACTGTCATTTCTTTCCACTCTTACTTAGCTCAAGAAAAAATGTCTCCCATGGGAAGGGGACACAGTTGTTCCATCAATAGACTGATAGCTTGTTCTTAGTCAAGTAACTGCACTATATAAAGGGAATTAGTGCTCTTACGTTTGAAACAGGACTTTCTTTTCGTAAGAAATTCCAATTAGGATTGTTAGTTGAAGTGAACTGCCAAGTTTTGCTTGGTCTGGAGGCTGGAGGTGAGGGCAGGTATTCAAATGCTCTCAGAGAGTAATCAAGGAAGGAAGCAGAGGCCCCATTCAGCCTTCAAAGCAAGATGTATGTTGCCTCCAGAATCAGTCTCATCCTTTTCAGCTAAGGCAGCTAGGCAAAGTTAATGCTTTCTTGATAGATTTAAGATGTTAGGTGAAACTGCTGATGGTATTGACTATTCTCCAAGCAATCTTGTTCTTTTTACAAAGAATGTTCTGAGTCATCCCCCCTGAACACAGTGGTAACGTCACAGGATTTAGTCTTGCGGTTCAGCAATCTGTGCCTGTTTCAGAAAGCAAGCAACACACGTCCATTTTTCTTGAGTGCTTTTCTTAGAGCTGTGCTTTCGGTGCTCTTTTTCCTGCAGCATGGACTTCTTAGTCCTCTCGCCCAGCATCTTCTCTTTGATGTGCAGAACTGCCTGTGTACTCTCTGCTTTGTGAATTTCCTCTCCATCACACAGTTATTTCTCCCTTCAGGATTCATGGATGTTGATTGTTATCACAACTAAGTATTTTCTTTCTCTTTTTCCATTAGGGCATACCTGGTGCTCCAGGTGTTCCAGGTGTTACTGGAAGCCAGGGGCCGCAAGGTGATGTTGGAGCTCCTGTGAGTAAAATCAATTAATATTACTATATTTGCTGTTGTGGATTAATTGGTTTCTGATCCTGGCTACACTGTTTTACAGATCTCCTCAGTATTTATAGCTTATGATCTGTTTGCAGTTAGCGGCTAAGCGAAACATCATATTGGTCTTTCTTTGTTCATTCTTCACAATTAACTTTCTTTGTTGATCTTGCATACAATGTTTGGAATAAAGGGTTTAGAGAGTCAAAGCACAAGATTAAAACACAGAAGTTAAAAACATAACAGTATGTGAATTTGTAGTCTGTGTGTAATTGCTTTCTCCTTTTTTTTTTTCTTTTGCACTTCAGACAACTCTCAGGAAATTGAAGTATGCCATTTATTAACCTGAATACTTCCAAAATATTATTCTGATTTTCAAACTGAAAATACTGCATGAATAAGAAAACTAGCTTTCATGTTTACTCTGGTTTTACATTAGAGCAACTGACTAATGATCAGGGCTTTTTCTGGAACGTTGTTATAAATTTGACCATCAGTTTCATTGAGTGGAAAATTACACCCTCTATACTGAAAATAAGTATTAGGAACCTCTAATACTAAGTTTGTCTTTCAGATATTATTTTCTTCATTATATAAAAACCACAACAGTTTAACTAGAAAAAAGGAATACAACTATAAAATGAGTGTGTAAATTATGTAAAAGTGAAAGATTTACAGTGAACCTCTTTTTCTCTGTAACAGTTCAGATATTAAAATGTGAATACACAATATTATTTGACCACTTGGTTAATTATAAAACCTGCTCAATTTTTTTTCTAGAGAATGTTCTATTTAGTTTTTAAAGGCATCAGAATGTGATAGTGTGTACTTCTGACTCAATTTGTAGAATAGAATTTTTTTCCTCAAAATCCAGTTTGCTTTGGACATTTAGTCCAATGCAAGCATTTTTATTTGGTTAAGTGGAGATGAAATGACTGATAATATATAAGCAAGATAATAACCTAATGCCCAGTTCTGCATAGTTTCTAAGTTTAATCATGCAATCTACTAAGGAGATTCGATGAGCTATGGAACTCATTACTATCAATGTATAACATGCTGACTATTCAGTGCCTGGCCAAACACACGTTCCAGATACTGAACTAGATTTCCTAGAGTGTAGATATTCCTGTGAGTCGTATAAGACCTGTGCTGTGAATGTTTGGACTCTGTTAGGTCTGAAAACCGCTAGGTAAGTAAAAACTTACTGAGTTTCAAGAACTGTCTTTCCCAAAAGGTAGAGTAATAGGAAAGAGGCCTAGCTATAATCTTGCAGTCTTTGTAGAAGTTTCTTCTTCCCCAGGATGGAATAAGCTGTGCTTTAACCATGCATCAGTTAGCTGGTTACCTCTTTATGCAGACCTTTCCTCGCTTCAGGAGCTCCTGAGACATGTCTAGCGTACCTCAAAAACCTCCACTGGTGAAGCTGTAACAGCCCTAGACAACTTGTTCCATTCTATAATGATCCTTACCATCATTCCAGTATTACATTATCTTTAATGTCATACTTAATTTTCTGTGCAGTTTAATCCCATTGCTGACTGTTGATAGCAGATGCAGAGCCTCAGTGCAGCAAATGGTGCAAATTTCAGACCAATATTTTGTCTCCCACCAGCCTTCTCTTCCTTATACTCAGTGATGATTAGACCCATTAAAGCCATGTGAAATGCATCACCTGATGGCCTGCCCTTGCTGACATTTTAAACAAGAGAATTCAGTAGGTGACAAACCCCTGAGAGTCACTGTCACCATGTAATTGCCAAAGGTGACCATTTTGTTGAGTACTGGAACGGAAAACATACTTGTCATTGTCAGCCTCCTGAAACCAGGTGCCTTGTTTGGTTTTTCTCTTTTTACTGTGATGCTGCAAGGGAAACAACGTTGAGGCGTTAAAAATTTTGAGCAAGAACAAAATGAGAATTAATTTTGCATTGAATCTTTTCATAGGGTCCTCCTGGAGCTAAGGGCGAAAGGGGTGAGCGGGTAAGTCTATGTTCACGTTAGCCACCATTTTTTTTCCTGTCTGGCCTTCTGTCTCTTAAAAGGTTTCTCCGACAACTTATGTTTCTCTGTGTTTGCAGGCACAATAGTTTTCTCTGTGCAATCAGGCAAACATTCCTTCTTTTCCAGACATTCTCATATATACAGCTACAGTAATGTTTTGAAGGTGAGAAGTATGTGGCATTAAGCACATCCCCAAATCTCTCACTAGGGTTACCTTCTCCGACCTCCATTTGCTGGCTAAAAACAGTAATGGGAACCAGGGAAATCCCGAAACATTGGGGTTTTTTGCTTTTTTTTCCCATCTGTGAGGATACAATCTCTCAGGGATAATAAATGTCTTTCATTGCTCTCAGCATTTTCAAGACAGAAATGATGCAAAAACCCGTGTTATGACACTGCTGCTGTTGTTATCCAGGGTGATCTCCAGTCCCAAGCGATGGTGCGTGCTGTTGCTCGGCAAGTGTGTGAACAACTCATCCAGGGTAAGGACATCAATAGTTCATATGCTTCTGTCTCTAGAATGGATCTTTTCCTGCCACAATTACGTGCAAATACGATGCTTTTCAGAGCATCCAAGGGGATCTGTTCATTTTAGGCTAGACAGTCAAGATTTATGTTCTGACTAGATTGATGTTCAAATGGATTTCTGTACAATTAGAGCTAATTAGCATCAGGCAGCTATAAAAAGCCTGAATTGTCTTCAATCTATTATAGTATACAGAAGCTTCTGCTGTAACAATTTTAAATTTTTATAGACATAAAATAGAAAATACCCCATCAAAGCAAGGAAATACACAAAGCAAGGAAATACTACACAATAGTTCTTCCCCTTTTCTGCGTATTCCCTAAACCACAGTTTCTCCACCAACAAGCGCACAACTTGATATTAGCAAAGCATGACAGACCACAGCTTTGAGGACCTGCCAGTGCTCTGTTCAAACTTCAGTGAACCACATTCTCCACTGCAACTTGAAAACGGGGACATTTTTTTCCTGACAGGTCATATGGCAAGATATAACTCAATTCTGAACCAGATTCCAAGCCAGTCTGTCTCAACACGAACCATCGCAGGACCTCCTGGTGAGCCAGGTCGGCCAGGGGCTCCAGGACCACAGGGAGAACAAGGATCACCAGGCATGCAAGGGTTTCCAGGAAGTCCTGGTCAACCAGGAAGACCAGGAGAAAGAGGTAGACTTCATGCTTTGCATACAAAAAAAAATACTTCCCTTTCCTGATACATTCTGATGGCTTTGTGTCCTATCTAAATGTGAGAACAACAGTTTTCTCACCAGTTGATTGGTGAGCTCAACACAGCCCATCATGAAAGCTCTGGAGACTCCCAGTCATGAAGGTAATGCAGGCTTTGCCAAGTGTGATTTGGCAGAGGTTAAATGCCTGAACTGCTGACGATTGGTGGCATCTAATGGGGCACATCACCTCATGCTTTCATCTTAGTAGGACTCTGAAGTATGCTGGAGCTGTAAATGCATAAGCAAAGGAGCTTTTGGGAAATGCAGCTGCAAAACTGATAGATTCGTGTTGGGGAAAGATTGAGCTTTTCTGCTAAACTTGAAATGCCTCAGTCTCAAGATTTCTAAGTTGTGATGGTCTGAAAGGAGCAAGCTTGATAAGAAGAGGGAAAAAATCCTAGTTTATGAGGTGTTGAGAGGATCAAGGAGAAGAAATGGTGAGGTCAGAGAGAAGTAATACAATTAACTGTTCATTGACAGTAATTCCCCTCTGTATTCTTACGTGTATGCCAGATCCCTTCTTTCCTCCTCCAGCATTGTCCAACAAAGAAATCAGCTCCATGTTTCGATTTACTCTTTGTGCAACTCTGGCAATCTTTGGTGTAGCAGAGTAGCACTAACAGGGGCAGTACTGAGCGGATCTATGATTGTGAAAGTGCTTTGAAGAACATCACTCGAGGAAGCGACCAAAAACCCAAGAAAACAATGTGATATTCAAGAGCGATGAATTGGTGTTGCTGTTAGCAATTCATTTTTAAAATTGCATTTTATATTTTCTATGAAGGCTGTTCTATTCAGGAGCTTAATAGTTCCCGTTCACAGCAGCCATGATGACCAGAGTTAAAACATTGTTTTAAAAAGAAAGTCTTTGAGTGAACCTGTGAGTCTGGGGGTCCTTTTTTCCCTTCAAGACTGTAATTCTAATTACCCTCTTGAAAAAAGAGGCAAGGTATAGGGTACTAGCTTCTCAGTCATGCTGCTGCCTGCTCCAGCTGAGTGGAGACCAGCCACTGTCCAGAAAGAGGGAGGAATGAGGGGTGGGAGGCAAGTAGGAAAGAAAATTGGAAGAGACAGCAAATGAAGAACTGACTTTGTAAGTGGTGACCTGGAGAGACTGAATGCAGATTTCAGGGTAGTTGCTTAAAATACGAGTGTATATTAAATAGCTTCTCAGGCAGGAACTGTTAAAATACACGGAACATTTAATAAATACAAATAAATACAAATAAATAATAAATACTGTTAAAATACATGGAACATTCCTGGGGCTTCAGAAATGGAGGAACCAAAATGCCAGGACTACAAAAAGGGAAACCTGTCTGGCATTTAGCATGTATTTTCCATTGTTTTTCTTGTGCTAAGGCCCAGACCCGCATGTTGTACTACTGTGAACTCACAGAGGGTTTAGATATAGTCATCTAAAGGAAACGTGATGCGTGTTAAGCCACTGCTGCTAATATTAATATCTGGGAAACAGCATTGGCAATGGACTGAGTACAGAAAGGGTAAAAGCACATTGAAAAAGAATAGTGTTATTTTCCTGTCTCTACAGAAAACTGATGTTAGAAGGGACTGATTTTGGCGGGTAGCGCTTGTGGGGAGTTTCATACTTGGTAGAGAGCGAGCACTTATCAAGCATATTTCAAGGACTATAATCAGTCAGCCAGGGCTCTCTGCAGATTTTCATAAAGTGCGATGCCAAATGTTGGGAGTGTTTTACAGTGTTTATAGCTTAAAATTAGATTGTTTTAAGAAAAGAGAATCTATGTGTAAACTTCAAGACAAAATAATTGGCTCCATTTGAGTGAAAATGGCTTTTAGGACATTCACGTACCTGGAACCTTGCACAGAACCTGGAAGGAAAAGGAAGGAGCTCATTCAGAACCTAAGAAAAAAACCAGAATAATTTATTAGTCCTTGAGCATTTAATTTCTTCAGAAGCAACTGAAATTTTAGATTGATAGCATGCCTGATGTAGTAGCAGTTTATTTAACAGAAAGATAGCTTTTGAGTTGTCCAGACCCTTGGGATACTTCAGAGTCCCAGATACAGTCTCTGGGATACAGAGAGTTCTAAGGAACTGCTCTAAGCTAACCCCAGTATGTGGCAGTGAAAAGTAAAAATTATTTCTACCAGCTTCATGCTTGTGGAGATTGACTGGAAGTTTCTTGTATGTTCCCAGTTCTCACTATATTCCTAACTATGTATCATACAGTGAAGCAGCAGACTAAAATTCCTCTGCTTCTGGACGGGAGGGGTTTCAGTTTCCAGTGAATACAGAGAGGAGGGTAAATGGACTCGGAGCCCATCCCTTGCTGTGGTCTCAAGCACCGTTTGTATTTACCTTGCTCAGCAAGTCACAATGTATAGTGCTGTCCTGAAGATCTCCAGCCAGCCACTTGGAAATCTTTATGAACAATGTGCTTCTTTTTGCCGATGTCACCAGTATTTTGATTGTGTATGAAATCAATTTAATGTTCAAGCCAGTGCCAGATTAGCAACTCTGAAAAGTCAGTTTCCACCCTTAAGTACAGCAAATACGCCGCAACAGTGACAGCAGTGTCCATAGAGCGAACTAAAATGTGATAGATACTGGAAGGGGAAAAAAGACTGGTTTGTTTATTTAGCTGCCTTGCTTTTTATTTAGAGCATTGCTTTCTTCCCCTCAAACTGTTGGAATTGCTGCAAGAACCTGTTACCGGCTCGGAGCTGAAGGCCAAGGTGCTGGTAGAGTGGGAAAAGAAAAGGTGGGGGAGGCTAGACACTTCCTCCTGCTCTCCTCTTGCCCACCACCCAGTCAATCCCAGCCTGTGATACAGGGAACTTCTGAAAGCAGCACGTGGAACTGGTTAGACATCATGCACCAGAGAGAGCTTCACTGGAAAATGTCAGCAGTGAGAGATCTTGACGTCCGTGAACTTCCCTGCTAACTTGCCCAGCCAATAGCTTCTTCTCCCTTGTTTACCTTGTCACTCTGCCAAGCGTTCGTCAGATGTTTTGGAAGGAGGCCTGGATCGAGAGAGTGCCCTGGAGTTTTGCTAGAAACCTCCATTTGAACTCCTAGGTCCAGGGTGTCCCATTCCTGGGTGTATTCTCTCACTGGTAACACACTGAGCTGGCCCTTCCAAGAAAGACCACCTCAGTGCGGAAGGATAAGTCATTCTCTTGACAGATCCAGTTCTCAGTGTCTCTTGCCGTCTGAGATCTATTTTTTTCCAGTGTAGACGTAAGTGAATGGATCAGGATCACGCTAAGGTGTTTGTGATTTAGTTTTGCCAGTTGATTATTGTTTATGCCGTATGTTGTGGGGTCTCATCTGTTGTATTTTTCTAATGATGTGAAAAGAAACATCTCGGGCTATCTCAGTATCTGTTAGTAATATTAACATTTTATTGGTGCCCCAACAGGCCATCTGAATTGGACCAGTGATTTAAAGATCAAGGAGGTCACCTTGTGTTATCAGTCCCCTATAGTACATAATCCCAGATAAATTACTAAAATTTTACTCTCTTACATATTTGCATAAATATAGGGGTTTGGAAAAAACCAAACCCAAACACTGGTTATTCACAGCACTCATCTCTGTCTTTGTTTGAACTAGTGCACAGCACTGGTTTCTGTTTTTATTTCAGGTAGTTTGAACATCCTTTGTTTTTTGATTTTATGTTTATGAACTGGGATTTAAATAATTAGTGTCTGGCTTCTGAGTGCTCAAGAAGTAACTGAACTTCTGCAAAATAATATAAAAAAGTAAAGATTCAGCAAGGTTTTTTTCTCCTTTTTTTCCAGTTATTTTTATAACACATGGGTAGTTTTCTCAACTTTGAGGAAAATATAAAAGCTGTAGTAAAAATTATGCTGAGGCACTGCTAGCTTTCAGATGCTGTGAAAATGCAGTTGTTCCACTACTGGGTGGACTTCTGCTCTCATGATGTGTCCTGAAGTGATTCACAGAACTTATGGCCACTCACTCCATCCCACTATGATTAATACATAATACCGAAGCTGTCACTGGGAAAGTCACTATTCTCAAGTACAGCTTCATCCAAAGTACAGCTTTCTGGCTTCATATGAAAGAGTTAGTTAAACATGTGTTATCAAAAGCCACATGTTTACAGCTCTGATGGCAAAATTCCAATGGAATTAAATGGAACTTTTGCCAATTCAGTCAATTAAATATTTTTATTTCCAGTTTTAGCTTCATCTGGATAAAAAATATCACCCTGTGTTATAATTATACATTATGGTTACATCTTTGAAAGAGGACATTTTTGGTAGCAGTTTAATTTTTCTTAATTGCAACATGCAGTTCTCCTCAAAGGACAGTATTCTCTTAAAGACAGAAATAGATAAGCAATACCTAAGATTTCCTTTTGTGCAGAAACTATGGACATTTAATTTTCTTTGCTAGAGAATGTGTTCATGATCTTGGTTTTGTTTTTAATAATAGATGCTATCAGAGGTATCTTTAGCAGAGCACTGGAAATAATTGATTTCAGTTGCTTGTGATCTCCATGGGGCCATTGCTTATTTTGGATGAGGACAAGACATAAAAAAGTGGTTAGCGTGAAGGGGGAGAGACAGTTTGATGGTATTGCTGAAGTACGTCCAGAGCGGAAATATGAAAACAGTTACTAGAATTTGAAGCCACTTTAACTCAAATGACAAATTTTGATACACACTTTTATCCCTGAGTGATTAACTAGTGCAGTAACTTACCTGGAGAGCGATGTCTTGTGTGGTTGACTTTCTGTAAGCCACGCTCTAATGAAATGCAAAGGTGACCTCGATAGAAAGCGAAATGGGTGAATTTTGAATGTTCTGGCATTTATAGGAGGGAGCCATTACCTATGACCAAGAGCTCTGTAAGTCTGTTAACTTACTCTCATTAAAGAGCTTTGGTGGAAAGTCCATTAGGGAAGCCCATGGAGTGCTCAATTTTAACTCGTGAGTTTTGCCTTAGGAGTCGGGTATTCTTCCTTCAGTGTTTATGTTCTCTTTCACTTGGGGAAACTGTACTGAAAATTAGACTAAAAGAAACCCGAAGCAGACTTGTATGTTGGCCTTCAGCATGTTTGCTTTAGGAACTTGATATCCATGTGATTTCAAAGAAGGTTTGCTCTGCGCAAGAGCTTCATAACTTGTTCCAGAATGAACATTTTATTCTTAGCCTGAGTAGCTTTGTTCCATATTTATAATTTCTTACTGCAGTTTATTCTGTGACATCACGTATGGGGGTGTGCTCTTGTGTGCATAAAGAATAATAAGGTGTGTGGAGGGCCATGATTTGAAAACATTATGGCAATTGTCTTTGAAGTCACTACATAATGTTATTGTACAGCAGGATAAGCAATGGTCCTTGTACTAAACATCTGTGCAGATGTCAGATGGTTATCATGGGCCTGTCTTCTTACGATCAAAGCAATCCACAGAGTTTGCCTTCTAGAAACGGCAAGCGTTTCCTTTCAGGGCATTTATGGTAAGAGACAATTTAGATGACTTTACCTCGTTAAAAGGCCTGCAGCAGAAGTAGTGAATTGCAACAGAGGAGTCTCTCTCTATGCCTGAAGCAAGCCAGGGCTAAGCAAATTTTAGGTATCTGGAAACTGCATTTGGAAATCAGGACAATAGGTTTGCCTGAGAACTTTGTCTTTAAAATGGGTGGAATTCAGTTGTTGATCACAGATGACATGGGTTTTTTTGGCAGGTTCTCCCACGAATATAAATATAGGTTAAAGCACGTGTCTTCCTCCTAGGACTCCTTCCTACATGCACTATGCAATGTGATCATTCATCGCAGGTTCTGGATAGCACTTCTGACTGAAACTGCAATCTCTAAACAAATGCTAGATTGCAAATGGGAGGTTCAGACTGGACTTGGGAGACAGTCTCTGAGAGCAGAATCATGTGTATTACTTTGCTAAGAGGTGCAGAAGAAAAGATGTTAGCAAATTTCAAGATGCCTAAGTAATTTAAACACTTAAGACCCAGTCTGATTTAGGAGCTAGGGCTACCAAAAGCTATGGACGTAAAATTCCTGAAACTTACCTTTTGGACACTTTGTAATCTGAAAGTCTAAAACAGTCTGAACAAGACCAATAGGTATCTCGTACAACCACAAGGTAAGGTAGGGGTACTGCAGTCAGCACAAATTTTCTCTGCTGCTGCTCTGAGATCACCAAAGGGGTTGTATTAATGGTGCTGAGCCCTTCCTTAGCAACAAGGTTGTGTTAGCTCAAGGCTTCACCTTCATCAACCTGGTCACATTGCTTTTAGTAATCTTGTAGTTTGGCCAGAGGTTGCTCATTGTCTACTTGCAAAAGGTCGGTAGGAACTAATTTAGTTGTCAGGGAAAGCTGTGGTGTACAAGTAAGATAGAAAATATGAAGATCGGATGTGAAGGAGGCTTGATAGAAGAGATGGTGGTGCTAGTTCCTCTCCAGCTTTTCTCCAGTGGCTAATGGTTAGAGCATAATTTCACAAATTTGAAGCTGCATTCATTTCCTACCTACTACCAGCACTGGGAGAAGGTCTTGTGGTCCAGTTTGATGAATATATTCCTCTGTGTTTTGGATATTAGATCTTGGAATAAGTTCTGAAACAAGACCTCCCTTTCCCTGATAAGTTTTTGAGCAGTTAGGCTAGAGAGCCATTCTTAATCTTTTTGGCTTTATGCATCCTGAGGTGGTAGTCAGAACCACTGAGTAGAGGAGAAGATACAGTCACGTATCCAAGCCACATCATCAGGATTGTCTACACTTGAACATCCAAGATTTCTGGATTTCAGCTACATGCCGTCACCTAAAAATCTCAGAGCCTGCATGTGGGATGGGTCTCAGCATAGGAGAGATAGGTCTCAGCATGGCAGAGCCACGTTGTGCTGCTGTCTGCACTGTGGAGTGAGCTCTGGGCTTCTCCAGGGTCTCCAATATCCTGGGAAATGGAAGGGTGCTAGAGAAGGGGAGAGGAGACCCCTGAAATCCTGTTGACCACAGCCCCCTGAAACACTACTGGCCTCTTACCCAGACTAGAGCTAGTAAAAACTAGTGAGATCATAGCACTGATATCATTTAAATCTGTCAGTGTGCATGTGTTATACCTATTTCTCTAGAGAGGTAGATAGAGAGGTAAAATGTGTGCCCTGGGGAGTCAGCTCTGGGAGCTCTTCCTACAGGGATACAGTCATGGTGTGCCTCCCTCCAGCATTTCTTCTGTATTTAATTGTGACCACCTTCATGCTCTGGCTTCTGTAACCTATCCTAAAGGCCTAACTTTCTTCAGGTGCTCTAGAGCAAATGTAGGTGCTTAACCGAGTCGTGCGCATCAGACTTGGCTTCATTCTGCTGCCAAGGCATTTATGTCCTTTGACAAGGTGGCTTTGTGGCAGCTCAGGTGGTTACAGGTCATTTTGAGAATTTCCCTAAGATTTTAAACAGCGGAGGAGGTGCTCACTTTGCCTTGAGTGTCATAGTTAAGCACAGGTGACAGTATGAAACCAGCAAAGCGGAGCCCAGCCCATGGTCACAAGAATTCCAGGTCCTTGACCATTACTGTGAAGCATCCCTGGAAGTCAGTGTGAAGTGCCAGTCATGGGATAATAAGCGTATCTGATCAGGAATCTGGCTACTGAGCGTGATATGAGCAAGAATTTGCCAATAAGCCTGGCAGGTGATTCAGGAAATGAAAAATTATGTTATCAGATCAGCATGTTTTAGAGGCATGAGCTAGTGTCTCCAGGTCAGAGCACATTCTGGGGTACACGCTGGCCGTTGTGTTCCTACACTGGTCAGAGGAACATTCGGTAACGCTTCTAACATGCTGATGTCGATAGGGAGTGATGTTAGATTCAGAAGAGACTGATGCAGCATTGTAGTCATCAAATGGCTAAATAGTCAGGACAACCAAAGATGTTACTTTCAGTAGTAGTTATATAAATATTCTGGTATCCATAAATTTAGGGATGAGACATACAAGACCTTGCTCTGTCTTGCCCAATCTGCTCTGGAAGCAAGAGGAAGATACCTGCTATTTGCAAATTAATGGTATAAACATTACCCAGATTATCACACCGTCTCTCTTTTGTCACTTTCTGCTAATTTATTTTGGCCATGGTCTTTCTTCTCTTGGTGGTCAAGTCTCTGCTGTAAAATACAGTGTTACTAGAAACACTTGGAAAGCCTAGGACACCTCCTAATGGGAAGTGTGAAAAGCAGCTATGATTGTATAATTTTGCTAGGAGAAAGTAACTGGTCACTAGAAGACATTAAAAAACCAAAAAAAACCTCACCAAAAAAGCCCCAATATTGTGTAATCGAAGGAAATAAAAGTGAAACGGGAAAGAATGCCTAAATATGCCAGAACAGCGTCAAAAAGCCTTGTAGAGGTAAGACAAAGAGCTTGTCATGCTTTGGTTAAAAACAGTGGGCTCACTAGGGAGTGCCTGATGGCAGGGGTGAGGCCTGTCTGTTCCAGGTGATTGGGGCACCCGATATATCGCCCTTGAAGCCACGAAGACCTGGAACTCCTCAGCAGATACGGAATCCCCTGTAATTCAGCAAACTCTAATTTTGTAAACTTGATGTGAGCAATTCTTTGTCAGTGATGGGTTTTAATTACAATTTTTTTCCACAGTTAGAGTTTGTTCTTGTGGATTTGCTTCCATCAGAAATTAACTTAGGATGGAAAACAAAAGCTCTTCTATAGCTACTTGCAAAAATGAGGTGTCCTCCAGATGTTTTTCCTTAAGAGGTAACAGTTCCCTGAGCCCAAGAGAAGGAAGGAGGGCCAGTCAGTTGAAATTGTAGATACTGCCCCATCAAGGGCAGCAGCTGTTTTCTTTCTACTTTGTTTTTATGAAGGTGCTCTGTATTGGCTTTGACTCTGAAAAGTGTCTCACTGTGAAGCAGTGAGAGCAATTACCAGTGCTGGGAGGTCTGGAAAATGGGGGGAAAGTCCCACAAACCAGCCTGGATTTGGTGTCTTTGAACCATCCAAATCAAACACAAACTTTATGAGACTTTCCAAGTTGCTGGTGGAAACTCAGGGTCTGGAATTTGTAGTTTTGACACCTACTTTAGTTTGACACCGCTCATTGTGATCGCTGCGTATAGAAAGGGTTTTTATAGGATGCCATAGTGGTATTGCAGGAGATGGAAAGCTGGAAGAAGGTTTTGCCTTCTCTGGATTTCTAGATCTGTGATCTCCAGGGATCAGACCCAACGATAGAAATTTAGGGCCATGAGCAAGTGCAGGAAAACAACTCGATGGCTGTGCATGTTGGAATGTGTGAGTTTTGGGACTAGGAAGCTCTGAGACTGGGCTTCATTTGGGCAAATGGATTTTGGCTGTGCTGAAACTCCTTCCCTGCATTTTAGCAAGACGCTGCAATCACCCACGATAACTCTCTCTATTTATGCGTAGAACCATCTTATGCTGAACCACTGTTCGGTGGGTGAATGTTTAAAGGAAAATTGGCTGTAGCATTGAAAATTTGACACTTCTTGGCCACACAGTAATTTGTGGAGAGCTTTGTGAGGCTCTGAGGATCTTCTGACTAACAGTAGTTGTACCTTGGTATAGTCCGGAGGCAGCTTTCCAGCAGGAAGTGCAGCCTGGAAACTGGCTGATGCCTCTGCATACCACCTCGATGGAACCGCCATGGCAGCAGGAATGTTTAAGACCCCAGGAATGCCATGTTTCCCTTGAGAGGCTGTCAGGGAAGGGAGGGGAAAAAGAACCAAGTAATTCTTTATTTTTACCTCCTTCCCTCTCTGCCATCTGTTTTTATATGAAAAATAACATATGGAACTATAACCTTGGTTAAATAATAAACACTGCACACAGTTTTGTTCAAAATCTGACTCTGATGAGGGCTATTTCCTTAGGTTTACCCGGTGAGAAGGGAGAAAAAGGCAATCCAGGTGTTGGAACACAAGGACCCCGAGGCCCACCAGGATCTACAGGTAAAGCTGTGGTGTTTGGGACACCTGGATTAGACCACTCCAACCCATGTGCAACGCCGCTAAGACCTGCATGGCTCTGTCCTCCACTTCTAAGGCTGAAGTAGCAGAAGAGTCAGTAGCTCAGGCATCTTAATGGTCATAATTTTCTTACAATGTAATATGACATTGTGATGCATCACATGACAGTGTCATCAGTCACACAAGTGTTTTCCTTTTCCCTGTGATAAACTGCTTCTCCAAAACCTTCTTTTTTAACGTTTTAATTTTTTTTTTTTTCAGAGGTGGAGTCTGGAAGGGGAAAAAAAATATTCTGGATTAATTTGCATTTGTTTTCCCATTGATTCGAAGTCATACCTAGATGTAACTTGACAGAGAAACGTATATTATGCACATTAATCACAGTGACTTATATTTAGCTCCTGAAAAAATCAGAGAAGGTGATATCCAGGTCCTGTTGGAACCGGCGTAAAATTGCATTGACTTTGTTAGGATATTCTGGAGCACCAGTATCAAGGCGCAGTGTTACCCAGAAGTGAAAGCGAGTGGGTGAATCTGGAGCTGCGCAGGCATCCAGGGCTGTCCTCCCCCCATGAAACTGCCTTTCCAAATGTCTGACACTTAAAACATTTGCTCTAGTACAAATTTCTGGCTAGGAGCTGTCTCTGGCAAGGAAGACGGAGCAGCGGGGGTTCCCCGCTCTTGACGAGCCTCCTCTCTGGCCGCTGCTTCATCTTCCTTGCAGAGGAAGGCTGCAGCCTTTCCCTTGGCTTGCTGAGATGCTCCTCCGCTCAAGCTGTCTCCTGGAAGTGTTTGCAGCACAGTCAGTGCCGTGTTTCAAAGCACCAGACCAGCCAAGGTGCCCTCAACTTGCTGCTTTATGAAAGACGCTGCTCAAATGTTTCATTTCCCCCTCCTGCTTAGGACCTCCAGGAGAAAGTCGAACTGGCAGCCCGGGACCACCAGGTTCTCCAGGCCCACGAGGTCCCGCCGGTCATATGGGGCCCCCGGGCTCGCAGGGTCCTTCTGGCCCACCAGGGTACTGCGATCCGTCCTCCTGCGCTGGTTACGGCATGGGAGGTGAGTAGCTGGGAGTCGGGGCAGCTGCCGTTTGTAGAGGCTGGGGTGGCATTTTCTCACAGCCAAAGTAAGCTGGAGGCTACTGGTCAACCTTGCGCTAAAACATGGTCACTCCCTAAAACCGTGGGTGTCCAGTGCTGCCGTGTTTGGTGGGACTGCAGCGAGAGGAGAAGGTGACCCCAGCGTAGTGACCAGGGGAGGTCCACCAGCTGATCCCAGCCCCTAAAACGAATCCTGTGTAGTGGGTTTTTGTCCTGTATGTCTTTGTGTAGAGCCTGCTCCGTCCCAACGGTCTGTGTGTTGAACCCCCACCTCCTATTGTTCCTGACAGTGGAGTTTTCCATTTGTAGTTTTGCAAACGTGTTGCTCAACTTCCCCTTCCGTGTGCCTCTGAATGGCATGAGAGCATGACCCTTACTAAACCCCTCGTAGTGTAACCTGACACGGGGATGCACGTGTCCGTCATTAACCGGCGAGGCAATCTGGAGAAAATGATTCTTTCTACGTCTTCTCTGTACCCTACTTTCCCATCTCATTATAGCACGGAGAGGCCATGGGAGGAAGTTAACACAATTACCAAAAATTATGTCGCCCAACCTAAAATCAAAATTAGTAAAGCGCTATTTCCTACAAATGTTACACGGAAGGCATATTTGTTTGACGTTGACAGTTTAATCTGCCTGTGAGCTGATTTGTATGTTTTACTTACCTGAATGTTTTTGTTGTCGTCTCTTCCTATCCTTTTCCCCTCATTTCCCCTCCCCGTTGTTCCTTTCCTGTTTTAAGGCCCAATCCCTTACAATGGCTACCGATCCAGAAGGTGAAAGGCTCACTCTGGTTCAGGTCTCATTTGGCTGAAGGTCAGAGGTGGATGCTGAACTGCTCTGTGCTTTCCATCAACGATATTGACTACCACTAATGAACTTACTAGCTGCTGTACATGCACTTCGCTTCCTTGCACTGCTAAAAATTATTGCCTGACCCATTTTTTGCCTTTTAATCATATATTCTAGCCCATAATTGGAATAAGCTAAAGCAGGCAGGTTGTGCAGTGTATAATGAGCGCAGTATTACAACTGGACGTTTGACAAATCCCGGTGGTGGTTTCCAACTAACTTGGCTGTCTGTTGGTGGGTTTCCAGTTGCTCCAGCTTATTAATTTTGTTAAATGTTTTCACTGTTCTTTTCTGTGAATAAAAGATGTGTATTTAAAGATTATATATATCCTCGCACACATTATATATAAATATATCTCTATATAAAATGTCAATTTCCTAATGAGTGCTTTAATTTTCTACTCCCCTTCTCCTGTGTTAACCGTATGAATGCTCTTGGTGGTGGTGGGTTAAGGTGGATACGGTGAGCCAACTGATCAAGACATCCCAGTAGTGCAGTTGCCACATAACTCCTACCAAATCTATGACCCCGAGGACCTTTATGATGGTGAGCAACAGCCGTACGTAGTTCACGGGTCCTACCCCTTACCATCCCCGTACTCCCAGTCCTCCTATCCATCACCTCATCTTGCTCAACCAGAGTTTACTCCCGTTCGAGACGAGATGGAAGCTGTTGAACTGAGATCCCCGGGAATTAGTCGCTTCACCAGGAGGATAGCCAAAAGGAGCATCCAGACTCCAGCGCGCAAAAGGGTGAATGGGAAAAAACCCTCTCAATGAACTGTTTAAAAAAGGGAAACATTTTACGTGCATCTGTGCGTGGCCTTTTGTCCAGGTGCCTAACCTGTCACAGAAGAGGTTTACAGGCTCTTGTATTAAAGGAGGGAAAAAACAAACAGACGTGCTCAGTTGACACAAGTAATGGTAATTATCTTGCATGCCAGAACCTTAGTATGTTAGTGGGTTGGTGCTAGATGAAGATGAAAGGTCACCTGTAGATCTTTCTCTGGAGTACTGCTCCATACGCTATTCAAACTGTATCTAAAAAACTGCATCTGGCTACTTGGTGTTTGTAGAACCATTCAGAAAAGTTAATGTTCTTTTTTATCCATGTTTTTCCAGTTGATTGTTCTGTTAGTTTTGGATGAATTGTTTTACTAGCAGAGTAACCCTGCTAAATTCACTGGAGAACAATGCATAATCAGGTTTCCTTGAACCCAGCTATTACTTTTGCAAAGAAATCTTTTGTTAATGGAATATTTTTTTTTAACTCACATTATATAAATACACATGAATGTTCCATGGGAGCACACTGGTAATTTATTGTGAACCTCTTTCATTTCTGTTTTGTATGCAAATAAAAGTGGCAAGCTTTTTATACGTGAATTCTGTATTTGATTGATTTCTAACTTGGAACAATTGTTTAGAGCTTTGGGGAACAGAATAAAAAGAAGAAAATACATGTTCTCTTTTCAACACTTTTGGGCAAGAGTTTTATTTTAAAGGCTGTAGGGCCATAGTATAAACAGTATTTCTTCTTTTTAAAATTGTATATGGCCAAGTGTAGAGAGTAACTATGAGATGAGGTGGTTGTACCATCTATGGACCTGAGATTCTGCACAGTGACAGGCCATGGGCGAAGGCGGAGTTGCAAAGGCAACTTGGGTCAGCTGATGACAAGAGGAAGACAAAACCCCAACCCAGCCGTGCGAGGAGCACAAAGCGACTCCTTACATTAAACCAAACCTGGTATATAAAGTGACTTGAACAGCACTATGGAGACTAAAGCCTCGGAGCAGGACTTAAAGCAGAAACCCAAACCTGTTCATGCATAAGTTGAAGCCAAAGGTTTGGAATGCTTTTAATCCTGCCCTGTAGAGACGGAGAGAGGATGGGCTGGCCTGTGGGTCCCAGCCCTGTGCTCCTGCTGTCTGCTCAGGCTCAGTAAGGAAAGGCCCCTCGGCTACGGCCAGGGGCTCTTAACTCACCAGGAGGACGACAACCTTGTTCCTTTGCTGGGTCATCTCAAATACTCTGGCCTAGAACCTGCCCCACCCCTGACCCAAACTGTAGAAGTGACTAACGCCCACTGCTGGCTGCAGCCCAGGGCTGGCTCTGGCTAGGTGGCTGTCTAACTTCCTGGGCTGTGTTTCGCTTTTCCCATTGTTTCTCCCACCACTTCCTTGGAGAAAGGTGAGAAGTTGATGGAAATGTGAGTTGAATGTCATTTCCCTGTAGTTAAAGTAGAAGGTAGAAAAGTATCACGTAACTTACGGACTTTAAGCAGCTTAACTCCAGTTTACAGAATACTGAAGCACCAAGTGAGCGTGGCAGTGTGCGCACGTGGGCGTATTGCCCTGGCACACACAGCTGAAGTCAGAAAGAGCTTGCTAAAATGAAATACAGGCTATGGCTGCAGCACTGATTAACTGACCTGCTTGCCCGCGGCTGTGACCGCTCCCATTACCTAACCCCTGTGTGATGTCTCTCCCTGCTGGTTCCTGGCTGGGACCCTCCCACCCCCAGGCTGTACTGACATCTCCTGCTCAGCCCCACGACGTACCGAACTGTGGGGCTGGTGGAAGTGACTCTGAGGCCACTGATGGCAAATCAGCGTTCAAGCAATTCATGATTAATTTGTACCGCGGACTGGTCGCCAAGCAATTCTGTAACCAATTCTCAGGTTCCTGTGGGACCAGCAAGAGTGGTCGGGCAAGCCCAAGCATGGAGCGAAGGCAGCACAGACCTGGTCAAATGCTTGAAAATAAAGCACCTGGTGTTATTTGCCCCATAGGTGAACTGGCTGGTCATGGTCTGACCAAATCCCCAAGCGCGCTGGCGCCG
Organism: Aramus guarauna; assembly: GCA_013400195.1. Lineage (NCBI taxonomy): Eukaryota > Metazoa > Chordata > Aves > Gruiformes > Aramidae > Aramus > Aramus guarauna. The sequence goes on along the minus strand of VXBL01006968.1, from coordinate 286,466 downwards.
TGAGGTCAGTATCACCTCACCGTGCCCCCCCAGGCAGCTGCTGGGAGCAGCACTGGGTCCTCCAGCCTGCGGGGACCCCTCCGGCGGTGGGACACGCACCCAACCGGCTGCCAGCACAGCCATCTCCCCTCACACCATAGGGGATGTGCATGGCAGAGAAGGACCTGGGGGTACTGGTTGACAGCCGGCTGAATATGAGCCAGCAGTGTGCCCAGGTGGCCAAGAAGGCCAATGGCATCCTGGCTTGTATCAGGAATAGTGTGGCCAGCAGGAGTAGGGAAGTGATTGTGCCCCTGTACTCGGCGCTGGTGAGGCCGCACCTCGAATACTGTGTTCAATTTTGGGCCCCTCACTACAGGAAGGATGTTGCGCTGCTGGAACATGTCCAGAGGAGAGCAACAAAGCTGGTGAGGGGTCTGGAGCACAAGTCTTACGAGGAGCGTCTGAGGGAACTGGGGTTGTTTAGCCTGGAGAAGAGGAGGCTGAGGGGAGACCTGATCGCCCTCTACAACTACCTGAAAGGAGGTTGTAGTGAGGTGGGGGTCGGCCTCTTCTCCCTGGTAACAAGCGATAGGACCAGGGGGAATGGTCTAAAGTTGCGCCAGGGCAGGTTTAGGTTAGACATCAGGAAAAATTTCTTCACAGAAAGGGTTGTCAGGCACTGGAATGGGCTGCCCAGGGAGGTGGTTGAGTCCCCGTCCCTGGAGGTATTTAAAAGAAGGATAGATGAGGTACTTGAGGACATGGTTTAGTGGTGGGATGGCAAGGTTAGGTTAGTGGTTGGACTTGATGATCTTAAAGGTCTCTTCCAACCTAGATGATTCTATGATTCTATGATTACTTGGGGGTAACAAATAAAATAAAGTAGGGCTAGTCATTACAGTTTTATAACTGAATTCCTACACTAAAGCACTAGTTAACTTGCTTTAACTTTATAATTTGCATAAGCAAACTGATTTTTAAGTCTTATTTTGCATCATTCAGCACAAGTTCAGTTTCCTCATTTAGTTTTCATAACAAAAATGTTGCTGCTTTGTTCTTTAATACATTGTTTCAGTAAGGAAGCTGTGTTCCTGTGACTTCAATCAAAATCAGATTTGGACTTAAGAGGGAGGGAAAATAAAGAGAAGAGTATCTCCCTGTGAGCTGCCTTTGCTTCTGTTCTTTCAATAAGCCCTTTAACAAAACGTGTGCCACGCTGGGCTGGCAGCAGCCCCGCTCCGAGAGAGAAAGAGCCACTTCAGAAAACACTGCGCAGCCCCAGGTGGGTGCTGCCGTTAATGAACACGTGCCACCTTCAGCAGCTACGCCTGGCTGGAGAGGTGTGCTGCTTGTAACGTCTCTGCATCGAGGATGAAATAGTATTAGGAATATATTTAATAACATTCGGTATCCAGAGAGTAGAGTCAACCTTGATGTTGTCATTCAGCACACTAGAGATTTAAGCACAGAGCAGACTAACGAGGCTGAAAACCAGTAAGATTATTTAAAAAAAAACCCAACAAACCAAAAGCAGCTTTCATGCTGTTCGTTACATGCCTAATCCATTACGCAGCTCCTGGCGGTACACTTTTCCCACCAGCATGGTTTGCAGTTGGGATGCAATCTATCAGACAGTATCTTTAAATCCATGCTGTCCTCACTGCTCTGCAGTATTCCAGCAGTAAGTTCTGCTGGAACTGCAGCATCACTCTTCCAGCACCCAAGAGACCCCCGACACCAAAATGCTGCGATCTTCCTCCCTGTAGCAAACAGGCCCTCTGTAAACACAAACTCATTTCCCTTCGGCTGCATTTTTGGTGTTCAACGCACACATTCTGACATATTGTATCAAAAGCTGGCCAGAGCTTCAGGATTAAGAATTATGGTCGGTGACCAAATACTTTTTTGGTCATAACGAACAGGCTCAACCACAGGCAAAGCCTGTTGTGCAAAAAACCTTTCTAGAAAGCTGCTGAAGCCTGCGAGATAAACTCCCACAGGACACAAAAATGGCCACCACAAACCTCACCACCTCCTCATTCCTCCTTGATGCATCTTTTAATAATATTTTGTCACCTCTAACAGGACCAGAGTACGCATACACACATATTTGGTAAGTGCATTGCTTCCTCTGAAGAGTCGTGGTTTTCTAATGTGATTTGGCTCCGGAATAAGGTTGATTTTACCGACCACCACCACAGTATCTTCAGTGGGTGTATTCACCTAAAAAGACAAGGACACTGCAAGCCTGCATCGACATCACCATTACTTTCATATGGTATGTTCACTCTGCATTCCAGAAAAGGCATCCAGAAGAACCGCGCAATCTATTACAGAAGCAATAAACAGCTCAGGCCACTGCTGGGGTTTTTTTTACAACCCCCAAAGAGAGAACGAGTTCTACATGAACAATTCTCTTTTTCGGGCATTCTCTCAGCCATCAAGCTGTATAAGGATGGACCATCTGGTTCACCAGAAAAGCAAATCAGATTATTTACCAACAGCGTGCCATTCATGGGAGCTCTGTGACTGTAATTATTCACCGCCTGACTACACGGAATGCCAGTTTTCAACTTTTAGAGTGAGATACTTCATTTCGGTAAACAATGTACTGTTTCCATGAGATGTAAATACTCATTTAAAATGTATTAATTCTTTAATAATAGCCTTAAAACAAATGTAATTAACAAATACCAGATCATACAACACAGAGTATAGGTGGTATTAACAATATAGTCTCTATTCTTAGCTGTTTCAAACACAGTAATTTTTATAATCTTTCCAAATAAAGTTTGCTAACACCCATCAAAAACATTCTGTACAGAAGGGTTCACCAAGATGCACAGATGCTTCCATGTTAGAAACATTTTTTTTTCAAGGAGGAGAGACATTCCAGATGGCACTTCTTTTATTATTACTTCCTTCGGAAATCTTTAGGTCTGGAAAAAAAAAAAAAAGAGAAGTGCTTTAAGAAATGTAGGGGAACTACAGTGGTTTTGCTTTAAGGATGCAGTACCAGCCATATCCATTTTTATTTCCTTATTGTGGTGCTTGAAGTTTCTGTGCTGAAGAAGAATAATATTTTCTGGTATATAAAAAAGCCAGAACAAATCAAAGAAGTTTACTAAGACCAGTAAGAATTTACAGACATCAGGGCTATTGGTCAAGGTGTTTCTTAGGAGCCACTCCTACTTCCCTAAGCAAACCAAAAAGCATCTTTAACTGAAGGCAGTCTCATTCACTTTGAACACTGGTATTATTTTGCCTCCACTTTTAAAAAATTACTAACCCGTGCATAAGAAGGCAAGTTTTAAGTTAACAGCATAGTCCAACACAACACTACTAGAAAAATTAAACCCGCTGATTTAAAGAGAAACCTACTTTGAATCTGAAAGGTTCTGCAAATCCCTTCTACTTGGATGAAAACATGGAAAAGGCTCAGACAAGAGAAAGTTGTTTGTAACCCTCTGCAATTCCCTATTCAAGCACACGTCATTGACTCTGCCTGCCACACATCCACCCGCCACAGAAACCACATTCTCCCTGAACCAAAAAGGTTCAGGGTAGATGATGGTTTTCAGAGGAATGCTCAGTTTGAAGGCTGGATGCAAGTCTACATCCCTACCAGGTCCTGGAGAGAATTTAGGGCTCTGCCCAGTCGCCTCTAAAGAAAGAACAGCTCAGGCTGATGGTGCCTGGTGTGCCCGGGACGCACACCGCGTGTTCACAGCGTGAAGAGGCTGCTCTTCAACGGCACACTGCACTCACACACAAACACACCAGCTGCCACAACACGACCTGCTAGAAATGCAGCAGCCCTTTATCTGTGACTCCTCTGATTGCTTCTCTCATGTACAAACTGAATCAGGTGACGTGAGCTGGGTCTCACTAGAACTGAGGAAGAGATGTAGTAACACAGGTTTTGGAAATGTGTCATGGGGTACTAGGTCAGTGGATTTGCCGTGAAGTTGAAGGAAAATAGTCTGGAGTACAGAAAAAGCTGCAATCCACAATAGGAAACCAAATTAAATTTACAACAGTGGTAACTTTTACAATTAATTTTGTTCATCAATGCAAATGAAAAGCAGATAGTAATAGAAGCAGGGAGCTTACTTTGGAGACAGAGAGTTTAGATGGCTGCAGAGATGCCATACAGAAATCTAATACTTAATTAGTCATTAAAACCATACGTTGCAGATCTAGCATTTTTCAACCAATAGCACCACAAAGTGATATCATTTATGCAATTCTTGGACAAGCCTGTAGGTTCTTATGTGAAAACAACTCTGGAATTCAGTCTGTGCTATTTCAAGTGTATCATATAAAATTTGATGTTTATATTAATTTTAAAGAACTATAAAGACAAGCTAGTGTTCACACTGTAATGAATCATAAAGCTTCTTTGTTTTCCATTTAAATGGCATATTCTGTATTAACATTTGGGTTTGTATCTTTTGTGCATGAAAGAACTGCTGAAAGCACCATCTCTATTGTTCACACACTGGAACATACTCAACATTTGATGGCAAGTATGCACTGAAAGTCAAGTCACATTTCCTAGAATCCTGGATTTCAGTACTCAGACATATTCCACATTTTGTTACCCACATCTCACCCCTGCATACCAGAATATACATTTCATTATATCGCACTGTTTGCAGTGCATTCAGAGAGCGGGATTTTGAAAAATTCTCAGCAGTGAGTTAGTTTTATCACCGCATCCATCCTAGACAGGTGGGCCAGTACTGAAGGATTTGAGAGATGCAGCATGGTAAAGACATCACTGTCTTGCAGCTTATAGTTATTATTCTTTTTTTATAGGTCAATTCATCCTCCTGCACATTGCTCAAAGGATTTTGCGCTCTTCTTTGAGTGGCAGATTTAAAACTCCACTCTAAGGTTATGCTGGAGCGCGGCAGAGCTAGCGGTCTCACAGTACTTTGTTCTGGCATGAAAATCCAGTATTTTTTTATTTCTTGCTTGTAATCTGCATTTCAATCTTAATCCTCATTGTCTTAAAAGTTAAATGCAGAAAACATTGGACTCTTAGTTTGCAGCCTGACAAAGTTAATGAAGCTTTAAGGCAGGATTTTCTACACTGAAACACTTGTGTGAACAAATACAAAAGTTTTTAAAGCCTTTTCTATCGCCACAGTAGGCTTTTATGCCTACTAGTACTTGGCTTTTGGAGGCCACAGTCTCTGCTTTTAAAGAGTCCTTGGCACTAGGAAAGCTAAGCCTTGAAAAACACTGCCTTTGGCAAAAGTGTTATAAATATTTTGTCAGACGAAGAATATGAACCCACAAAAACCTTGTCTACTCAGAGAGAATGATGAACTGCTTGTGAACACCAATGGATAACTGCTCATTGATAAATGACATAAATCCATGCAAGAGTATTCTTCTTTGATGGCAGTGTTTTTGCTCTTCTTCAGTGAAGCACCAAGATTATCCATTTGGAACAAAGGAAAGGGTATGTCCTAGAAGAGATGGTTCAGAAATTCGCGCAAAGGCAAGACTTTGCATAGCTCCTTCTCCTTTTTTTTTTAAAAAAAAAGGTAACATTCTTATTCTGTATATTGATAGCAGGCTCCGAGACAAGGGGAAATAGGAGGCAGAACGTGGGAACTAGCATCTCTGAAAACTGCACTGAAAGGCAAAGTATTACAGATTCACTGAAAATATGCAACATAAGTCTGTGCAGTAGATGTCTGCCACCAAAACACTTAAAAAAAAAATGCCCTACTAACATTTTATACTGCACATAAAAAGCATTAAGACACACTCCAGCGAATTCTAGGCAAAACACTCAGCATATTAAATTAACATCCAATTACACCATGCCTCTCAGTGCTTCCCTCCCTTAACAAATACTTTACCATTGAGGAAAAGAAACTGAAGAGCTGGTCCTAAGCTCTGATTACAGATTTTAAATCTCTTAAATTCTCCCAACCTTTTCCCACACTCTCAACTGTCAGAAGAGGAATACAGCTGATGTAAAATTCTGATAATCCACAGTCACTGAACCTTACAAAACAGGTAAACCTGCACATACCTGCAGTTTATAGCATCAGTTTTTGCTATGGAAAACAAAAGGTTCTTAGTGGTCCCCACTGTAACTGGTAGTGCTTTCTTCTTCCCAACACTGCAGAATTAAGATATTCCACGTTGTCTTTTGATATGGATGCCAGCCCTACACTCTCAAACGCTGAAGAAATCAAATGGATCAAGAGAGTTTTCCCCTTTGCAGGGCAAGTGTAAGTTTTTTGCTCTGTACCCCACTTCAAGAAAGACTTGAAGTCAAAGTTTGACTGAGGTCAAACTAAACCCGAGATGACAGGGTAAGATCTTCTCTAGAGGCACAGTAGGTCTTCTTCAGTTTATTTTATAATCTGATTTCTCTCACACATAAACCTGAGCATACCTCTTTGTAAACCAATACTCTACAAAGCCTTTCTACTCAGATATGTCCAACTTCTAAATAGTCTTGAATTTGCCTTCATTTTGAAAGGAATTACTATTCTTATCTTTTGATCAGTGACAGCTATTAATAATTTCAGCAAGTGTTAATCCAGTCTACAATGCCAAGAAACAGTACAATATCAGGAGTGAATGTGCATGCATTTAAAAAAAAAAAATATTCTGAAACTAAGTCCCATTACGTAACAAAATAAGCCAAATTCCTCCTTGAAACATCAAGATCACAGCTGTATGCACCTATGGTTCCTGTCTTTTTAGCTTCTACCACAACTCCCACATCAGAGGAGCTCCATCAATGACAGCAGTAATACTACTGTTGCATATGCTATGTTAAAAATCATGTAGTTAAAAACACTGTGGTCCTGTGGCATTGCCAGTTTAGGATTCTGTAAAAAGCAGAATAAAACTTTGATGGTATTTTCTCAGGAAACACGTTATTCAGAGTGTAAGAAAAAACAGAACTGAAGGAAGATTAACAAGACTGAATGGTTAGTACTAATTTCAACATGGAAAGTGAGATAATAAAGACAATCTCCACTGAAAAATCCTTTAATATATTACATCTCTAAAAGATGTCAAGATTAGAAAATAAAAGTTCTCAACTTCCTGATCTGCCTCTTTATAACTTACTCAAGATACCTACAGATTCTGAATAAAATACTAAGAGGAAAATGGTGGGAAGCCGGTTTTGCCTGGCTCACTACTACAAACTTTTTTCCGCACGCTAGTTAGCAAATACAGTGTTCTCCAAGAAAGGGATCTGTGAACTACCTGTGGCCCGTGAAGACTCTACATGCCACCCGCAGGGTTACACTCAGCAGAGCAGAGAGGGGAACGGGACAACTGGTTTATAAAATCAAGAAGTTTGTTTCATATTATAAAGAAAAAGGACCTCAATATAAGGACCTTATTATAAGGCTTTGTGAATCTGGTTGTTCTTTTCATACCTCTTATTTGAATGTGATGAAATATAATATGAGCTAACTGTACACTGCATATAAAGGATAAAACGTCCATTTGTGAAAGAACTGTTAAAGCTTGGATCTACAACACTCAACAAAATATGCAAAATGTTGGTGAAATTAAAGGCCAAATGGAACAGTTATTTAACCTCACAGAAATAATGCGCTATACTTAAGGGATTCTGAAGACATCCTATACATCCAGGTTATTTTTAGTGATTAAAAAATCAGAGCAATTTGTGAAATCTCACTGAAACTCAAAACTGACTTATTCTTTCTCAAAATTAGAGCCATTCTGATATATTAACAAACTCAAAAGATTAGTTGGATAGGGCTAACTCAGATGTGCAAATGCTTCAGGTAATTGCATTCACCTACAAATGTTTTGGGGGTCCTGTTGGACACCAAGTTGACCATGAGCCAGAAATGTGCCCTCGCTGCAAACAAGGCAAATGGTATCCTGGGCTGCATTCAGGAAAGCATTGCCAGCAGGTCGAGAAGGTGATCCTTCCCCTCTACTCAGTACTGGTGAGGCCACAGCCGGAGTGCTGGGTCCAGTTCTGGGCTCCCCAGTACAAGGGAGACATGGACATACTGGGGAGTCCAGCCACAGAGATGATTATGGGACCGGAGCACCTCATATGAGGCAAGGCTGAGAGAGCTGTGACTGTTCAGCCTGGGGAAGAGAAGGCTCAGAGGGATCTTGTTAAAGTATATGAATACCTGAAAGGAGGGTGCGGAGAGGACGGAGCCAGGCTGTTTTCCGTGGAGCCCAGTGACAGGATCAGAGGCAATGGGCACACATTGAAACACAGCATGTACCGTCTGAACACCAGGGAATAATTTTTACTATGAGGGTCACTGAGCAGGTTGCCCAGAAAGGCTGTGGAGTCTCCATCCTTGGAGATACTTAAAAGCCATCTGGACATGGTCCTGGGCAACTGGCTCTAAGTGGCCCTGCTTGAGCCAAGGGGTTAGACCACCTAACCTCCAGAGGTCCTTTCCAACCAGTTGGTCTGCTGCAATACAATGATGCAGTTAGAATTGCTTTTCAGACAAAACTGTAACTGTGTGAAAGCTGCATTGACACTGAAGAGAGAATTCACAATGGCAAGCTTTAGCCTTAAAGAGGTAAGTCTCTTCAAGTCATCTCTAAAGTCAGTGAAGAAAGGCAGGGCTTTAAGTAAAGATTCATTTTATTCATTCCAAATAAATAACTGTGGTAAATTAATACTGAAGTTTGGTGACCATACACGTTAGAAGAAGAAAAACTTAAGCAGATTCCCTAACAACCCCCACCAACTCTAACGTACACCACTTTGTGCAGCTGCATAAAACAAGGTTATCTTTAATCTAGGTCAGTTCCTTGATTCTCTTTATTCTGCTGCTACACAAGCGGAATGGAAAAACAGAAAAAGTGATGGATGATACTTAAAACCCAACCTTTTTGCCAGAAGAAATGCTCATGAAGCTGTGACCTCAGCCTCTAAATATCTCAGATGGCAAACAGAAACTCAGAGTGCAAAAAGACCTACTTGCAGAGTTGCAACTATGATGAGACTCCCCCCTCCCCATAATATTCAGTATTTTTTTTCAGTATGATGTGAAATATGCTCTTCCTAGGGTATTTTTCCTGTCAAAGTGGACAGAACAGAGACCCTTTCCAAAAGTTAAATGTGTTCAACTTTCAACTCCTGGAGTGAGTATTTATTTCCATCAAGTCTGAACACACTTGCTGCACAGTTCCATCTTTATTAAATTCTTGTCAGCACATTCCAGCAAAGACGTTTCCCTTTGCCTAGCAATGTTTTGTGGAGGTAAAACAGCCTCAGCAAAAATAAAATAAAATCAGCAGGGGTGTTACTCTGTGAAGGACAAATCTAAGTAATCACCAGTCTGTGTTATACTACAACCATCTTGATTTCAGAATTATATAGGCCACCTTCACCACCTTATTTCTAGGCAAGTGAGAGAATACCTTGTAATACAGTCCTTACAGCAGACAGCTGAAAAATAGCATTACTGTCCTCAAATAAATAATAAGTTTAGAGCTCTAGAGTAATACACGACACTGTCTATTTTATATGTAAGGAAGTTTTTTGCAATCCTTTACAGCATTTTGATTTTCGGACAATCTTTAAAAAAATATTTTATCTTCATTTTTAATAGCTCACAATACTTCTTCAAAACTACACATTTTAACCCACATTATTCTGTTGCTTAGAACTTCTAAATGCACTTGGATTAGCTGTAACAATATAATTTATAATAGATGTTGCTCTTCCTTCTTCTTTCAAAAGAAGTTACATACCTGCTTAGTTTTTTCAACCACATGCTGCTGATAAAACAGCATTTGATAACATGACCTAATGTTTTTTCAAGCTCAAAAAACCTGGGCAGTCATCTCTCCATAAAAAAATCTCTACTCAGAATAGTTTTGTTGTTACATTGCATTGTCCAAGGCATTTCAAAAGAAGTTATACAAAGTCAAATTTCATGGAGTTCCTAGTGATTCGTGTGCTTGCAAGCATGCATTCCTGACTGCTATCCAATGGTTTCAGAGCTGCCTCTGCTAAGGAATAAGACTGTCAATGCCGCAGAAAAAGTGACCTCTCAATACGTGCTCTTGACTCAGCAATGCACACCTGGTTTGGAAGCTTTGAAGATCTCAAATTGCATTTTTCTCTTCACCTGCGGGCAATTATCTCACCATTGGAGAACGTGACCCAGAGAGCCAGAGTTCCCTGTACTTTCTGCAGTCTCACCAGCAATAACAATGCGTGCTCAGAAAGGATTTAACCTTGCATCAGCACTGTAAAAGGTCAGTGCCTGAAGGCTAACGCTGCACGCTCATAAACTGACACAGGGGTGAAAGCAGTAGCACAAGAGCAAAAGTTGAAAAGGATAGGTTTAGAATACTGTTAAGATTTCACTGCTTCCACGCATGAGAAAAAACACTCCAGGTGCATGAAAACCTCCACAAAAATTAATAACCACCCTGTATGAAAGGCACATCCATCTCTTCCATTCATAGTCTGTGCAACTCTCCCTGTTACTTGAAAAAATTCATGTCTGGTAGAATTCCCAGTTGCATCGGTTATCCATCAAAAACATAAAAAACAGTATCAGTCTTAACTCACAGTTATCAAAATGTTTTAAGAGTAACTCATGCCAGAGGATTTTAGGTCTGTTGCTGCTATGACAGACTTTTTTCCACTGGCTTTTTTTTTTTTTTTTAAATCTTTTTTCCCCTGTTTCCTGCAGAACAGTGGAGAGTTCCCTGAACAGCTGAACAAGTCTTCAGGATGACTGTGTAGTTTTACAGAAGTTCTGTGTGGTTCTCCTACACAGATTTCAAGAATTCTAAGTCACAACAGGGACAAAATCTCTCCAAACTTGGCTGAAAAACTAAAACACACAAAGACATGTAGTTTTACTAGTGTTAAAGTACTAAATTACCCACAAATTTGTTAAGTAGTTAACCAATTATATCCACTGGCTCATAAATGTGTGTTTTAGGAGAGTTTATAAACAACATGGTTTCTAACAGAAGACGACAGGTAGGGGAAGACCAATTAGTGCAAAGATCTTGTGCACTGATCACACCACTTAGTACCTAGCCCTTGGCCAGTCTACGATCCAATCACTCTGAGGAAGCAGCACCTAGATCTGTATTGCTGTGATGCTCTTCTTCATATTTATGGAAATCACAATCACAGGAATGTGGAATTATTGCTAACTGATGACAGTCGGCTGCCTACACAGGATAATTCTATGGCTCATCTTTCATGTGCGCTTATTAACGACAGTAGGTGGTTTTTAGCCTTTTCTTACAACAAAAGGTTCCAAGTAATTTGGTTTTGCATAAAACCATTGCACAATACACATGTAGCATGAAATTTGTGGTCTATCTGGCATACTTTTTAAGGTTAATTTATGAATACAACTATAAAATTTTGAATATCTTAAGATTCATTGATATAGACAAACTTAAAAGACAAACTTCAACCCAGAGCCAGAATTTACTGTAAACTCCGAAACAAGAGGAATATATATATATATATATTTCAGGTACACTTTGCTAGTTGTGCCAAAGTCAATAGCTATTAGGTAAGTGCACTATAGCTAAAGGGGACTTCTGAACATATTTCATCAGTGTGACTAATCACACTATTAAATCAAAAACCAAAGATTAAGACATGGCTATCATTCTCTGCAAAACCAAATTATGTGGTTACACTCAAATATCAACAGAGTTGGGAACTGGCGGGGAACTGAATCATTTTTCTACTCAAGATGTACCTACTATCCCAGGGTAGCTCTAGACCTCTGGTAAAACAATCAGTGAAACAGCTAATGATATTTAAACTATCATTAAATTTCCAATAACCGCCTTGGCCTATTCTAAACCATTAACTTCTTGCTCTGCTTGGGGGCAAAAGAACCTTTTCCATATTGGCGTAGCTCTCATGCAGACTATCATGTCAGCTAAGAAGCATTTCTACAAGTATAACTTACTGCACTTGGAGAATAAACCACAGTAACAGAAGCTCCATTTCATAACAAAACAAGAGTAAGAAAAGATGGCTTTATTGATACTGTTATGCCAGTACAGTCATAGTGACTAACCCTTTCCTGCACACACAAAGCTTAAGATAAATCTCTTGAGGTCCTCAACTGCAGTGTGAGGTTTTTTCTACATAAAACTAGCACTTGTTTTAATTTTTCAAAAGTGTCCAAAAATCACGTTATCTAAACCAATGCTACTATGCATTTAGGTACTCTTAGTGAAATTAAGAATGGCTTATCACAATTTAAAATGAACTGGTTACACCACCACTTTCCCTAAAAACAAATTAAGCAAAACTGAACTAAGCTGTTTAAAATTACTGTCAATCCCAGATTTTGACCTGGATTATATGAATTCTGTCTGGAAAACGATTTAACTTAAATCAATGCAACGGATATTGAAACTTCATCTCCGTAAGATGATGCTTTTTGCAAATGAAAGGGTTTTCTTTAAGTGATATATTCTGCTAAAACCTGTAGGACTGTAGAAAGAACAGCACTGCACACTTGGCTTTGTCCAAAGAATTACGTTATTCTTCAAATAAACAGAGAAGCGGGTAAAGGAATGGTGAAATGCTTTCCAGACTTACTGTCAACACCAAACGTGAAAAAAGCAAATCTAGACATTTATAAAAGAGCAATTAAAAAATAACCTCATTCTAATTTCATCTGGGCAAGTAGTTCAATGGTATCATATACAACCATTCTCATACTACTTGCCAAATTCCCATTAATTTAGTTTCTTTTCTCACATATGAGATCAACAGGTTTTAGGAGAAAGGGAAAGTAGCTTGGAACTTTCTTTTTGAAAGCCTCTTCAGACAGTTGAAGTAAAAGTGCCCAGTTACTCGGTTCTTAAATCTCTTATCTTCAAACTCTAGTTTCAGATAAAACATAAGCTGCCCCCAGGTAAAGGGTATGAGAATCAGTAGCACTGGTGTGTTCCATGCATGCTGGAGAAAAGCCAGTAATTCATTTTAATAGGCTAAACAATCTAAGCAAGAATTTGTTGGATTTTTTAGATGATTAAGCTACTGACCCTTCTTGATTAGGGTCCAGTTGCTGCCTGCGGGTAAAACCTAATGTAGAGGAGAGCAATTTTCTTCTCAAGTATCTGTGTGGCTTTTTGTCCACAGGAATTGAGATGCAGCTCTGGTAGCCTGAACTGAGACTTAGTTAACTTCAAGTCTCTTGTTAAGTGAAATACTACACAAAATCCTGAGACATTTTTATGCTTTTGCTCTAAAAAAAAAAAAAAAAAAAAGTTACCATTGATAGTTCCCAGATTTTAATGGGGGTTAACGATCTCCAGTTAGTTACTGGAAGTCCTACTGAAAACCAAAAAAGCCACAGAAAATGAACTTCCAGAGGGATTCCTCAAAGAGTACACTGGAATAGGACTGGGCTGTATTGGCAGGATAGCTTTTTTCCTGGTTTATACAGTTTGAGTTTAGGAAAAAGTAAGATCGGCTCAAGTCTTTCACAGAAGTTTGTGCTGGCCACCTCCTCTCTCAACACTGATACATGCCAGCCCTGCTTTGTGAGAGAAGATGAGCACTCAAGTTGGAGGGGCAGTACTTACTCCTGTTACAGAAACACCCCACACCCCAATACAGGAACCAAAACTACCACGTGAGGTAGTGCCACATCTATGCGTCTTTTAAATACCTCCAGAGATAGTGACTCAACCACTTCCCTGGGCAGCCTCTTCCAATGGTTGACAACCCTTTCGGTGAAGAAATTTTTCCTAATTTACAATCTAAATCTCCCCTGGCACAACTTGAGGCTGTTTCCACTTGTCCTATCGCCTGTTACTTGGGAGAAGAGACCAACTCTCATCTGGCTACAACCTCCTTTCAGGGAGTTGTAGAGAGCAATCAGGTCTCCCCTCATCCTCCTCTTCTCCAGGCTGAACAACCCAGTTCCCTCAGCTGCTCCTCATAAAGGTCTGGTTCTCTAGAACCTTCACCAGCTTCAATGCCCTACTTTGGACATGCTCCAGCACCTCCGTGTCTTTCTTATAGTGGGGGGCCCAAAACTCAAGGTGCGGCCTCACCAGTGCTGACTCCAGGGGGATGATCACTTCCCTAGTCCTGCTGGCCACACTATTTCTGATACAAGCCAGGATGTTACTGGTTTCCTTGGCCACCTGGGCACACTGTTGGCTCATATTCAGCCAGCTGTCGACCAACACCCTGAGGTCCTTTTTTGCTGAGCACCTTTCCAGCCAGATCCCTCTGCACAGCCTTCCTACCCTCAAGCAGATCAACACTCCCACCCAACTTGGTGTCATTTGCAAACTTACTGAGGCTGCATTCGATCCCATTGTCCAGAACACTGATGAAGATATTAAACAGAACTGTCCCCAAATATTAAAGAGAACTGGCCCAGGGGAACACCACTTGTGACCGGCCACCAACTGGCTTTAACTCCATCCACTACAACTCTTTAATCCCGGCCATCGAGCCAGTTTTGTTACCTGGTGAAGCATACAGCCATCCAAGCCGTGAGCAGCCAGTTTCTCTAGAAGGATGCTGTGGGAAATGGTGACAAAGGCTTTACTAAAGTCCAGGTAGACAACATCCACAGCCTTTCCCTCATCCACTAAGCATATCACCTCGTCATAGAAGGAGATCAGGTGAGTCAAGCAGGAGCTGCCTCTCAGGACCCCATGCTGACTGGGCCTGATCACCTGGTTGTCCCGTACGGGTCGCATGATGGCACTCGAGATGATCTGCTCCATAACTCGCCTTGGCACCAAGGTCAGACTGACAGGCCTGTAGGTCCCTGGAACTTATACCTTATATTTCATTGTAGAACAAAAAGCATTTTATAAACTTGGTATTAACTGCAAGTTATATTCCTGGTAACAGAGCACATCACTGGAAATACTCCAAATATCATTTTTGTATCTGACAGAATGAGAAGTGTCTTTTGGTGTTGGCTCCTTGTAAAGTTATCTGAAGAATTTAACAGACAAAAAACTTAATAATAAAACCTGCCAGAATCTTGCATTTATAAAAGTACTGTTTATAATATCATTTCAGCCACGTATCCAGGATATTGCTGGCTTCTTCTTCCCATGTTACTACTACATCCCAGAAATAATTTGGGTAACTAGAAGTAGGAACTTACACTAGGAATTATAGAATTGTGCAAGACAACTACTGTTGCACTTATCTTGTAAGACAACAAACAGAAAGGGCAACTGTGACTGAAAGGATCTCTTAATCCAAAAGCCTTTCTGTTTACCAATGCCTACAAATTTGTTTGCTAGGAACATTGGCAGTAAGTTTCAGGTTGCCCGAGGTTGGCAAGGCTGGCTTTAAGGAACACAAAGCTAGGGAGGAACTAGAAGTGGAAGTTACCATTAGCACGGAATGTACAAGTGGATTATCAGAGCCATCTGCGGTTCCTAGGGACATGCTTGTGTTTCATCACCTACAAACTTTTCTTTCCAAGAACATTGTGATTCTCTGCTTTCAAAACCATGGAGCGTTGCTGATGAACTACCAAGAATGTGTATAATGCCATGGGGGTGACACGCACTGTCAATACCTGGACCCTGCCCAGCCTATGCTGTTCAGCTGAAACAAAATTACAGCTTCAGACCAGGTCCTGCAACACCCTGCCTCAAAGCAGGATGTAGAGATGGGGGCCAGAAATCAGGCAAGTTACTCAGAAAAATAAACATTTAAAAGGTGTTTGTTTTTCTTAAGCCAAATTTCGGAGTTTACAATACATCAAGTTTTAAAAATGTCAAAAGTGTTCAAGGACTTTTTTCCCAGAAAGACAAGTGAGAGGCTGTCTGGCCCAAGGAGAGCTCCTGTTAAGGCTGGCAGTGGAACAGGCGCTCAGTATGCACACCCGCACCAGCCTGAGCACACTCCTGGAAATCAGACGGCTCTACTTTCTTAAGGGAAACTCTCAGGAATGCATCCATCTCACTGGAACAACACAGAGCTGCTGTTCTATGTATTTGGTAACATTCTTACTTAAATACTTCTTCAAAATTTCCTGCCTTTAATACTGTCTAAAAACATACATATCCAGACAGTTAAACAATTTTAAAATGGTATATAACAGGAAAAGCTACACATGAAACTGATGTATCCTTGCTTTTACTGAACAGAATTGTTTGCTTAGTCACACGTGACTGGTGAATTCTGTGATGATTTCTGTTTAAAACTCATGTAAAAGACATACAATCTGAAACTTCAAACATACTTGAAGTAATGGTTTCATTCATGGTAAGAATCTACAAAATCAAATTCAGTCAAAGGAACTAGTTTTTCATCTTTCTCCCCTCTGAATGTGTCCGGAAAAGACATAATTTAACTTTCCTGTATCTACATGATTTTCCACCACAGTTATTTCAGACCTCTCCATCAAGGATTTAAGAGAGAAGCTCTGCACAATTTGGGAACTCAATTAGTTCAGGTTAGGGATAAAAGGAAAGAATGCTCAAAGAAAATCTCCCTCTCTCTGGAAAAACGCTGACATTTAATTCCCTACTTTCATAGATCAGGACCCACTTGATGTCCAATCATGAACTCTGCTGTGGTGAAAGGAGGGGTGATGGAAAGGCTCTCCACTATGAAAAACAAGCTATTTGCTAGGTTTCCACACTGGACCTGTGCTTTCCTTAAAAACCATTTCCCTGGTTTAGCGTTCCATGTGGATATCGTATATTTGTCTATGGTGTGTCAGTCTCCAATTACCAGCAAAACAGCCTTTAGAAAAACATCTATAGCAAGACATTTTGATACAAAATATAGGTAAAAAGTCCAATGAGATCATTAGCAGTACTGAGCATGTTCTCTTCATATTCCGAATGACAATTATTTACACATTACTTCAGACTGAAGAGATTACAGGCTTTTTTCCTTTTAATTCTAGTAACTTCTCATATAACTTCAGTAATTTATATTCATTCTCTGTTATCTGTCTTATGGCCATTTTATATATGATGAGGTACATTTCTTGGGTGTAAGTTCTAATATAAAACCTTAAAGATTAATTTTCCTAGTGTAATTGTGTTTACCTGTATTTTATAAACTTATATACACAAGCTATGCTTTTCATTTGATCTTTTCCATTAAAGGATACAGCAACTTTTAAAGGGCTAATATAAATTATTATTTTTTTTTCTGTAGAAAAAAGATGTTCCACAAAGAGTGTCCGCCTCTAACTCCTTTTTCTTAATCACTCTCAGAGGAATTTAATTCCCTTTTGAACCTTTATACTTTGTTAAACAGAGTGGACACCAGGTTCAGAACTCAATGGAAGATAAATAATAATTAAAAACAAAAGTTACATAAGCCAGGAAGACTTATTAAAACCATCTGAAGGAAAAAAAAGTTTATAGTTTTTCTGCGTCCTTCATTTTCTGGTTTATTGTAGGGACTACTCCTACTTCTTGGAAGCTATCTACAGGTTCTGAAGAAGCTCACAGACCAAAGTACACCACAGTAAACACACAGGCCTTCTATATCCTAAATGCAGGACATGGAAGACAAGAAAAGGCTACTCATTTTGGCACCATCTGCTCTCACCCAGACTTCCAAGATCCTGGTAGAGAGTAACAAACAATAGCCCAAGGAAAAGCCAAACAGGACTAACACTACTGGCAAGCTATGCACTGGGGTTCTTAGACACAGTTTATTAAAATATTTATCTATTTTATTACCTGTGTTTGTTTACTTTCATTATATATAAAGAACCATAAAATAATTTGCATCAGAAGATACTTCAAAAATTTATCTGCACTGCTCCCCCACTGAAAGTGGGAGTAACTTCAGCATTACATCAGGTTGCTTAGGAACTCGTGCAGTCAAGTTCTCCACAACCTGTCTGGGCGCCTGTTAGCTGGAAAAGAACAAAATGACAAGGAACCCAAATAGAAAGTCAGTTTTGCATTCTGAGATACAGATGTATTCCTACAATACTTGGATTTCCGAACACCAACTAATGTTCCCTTTACATTTAAAACTCTTCTGAAATAATTTTCACATCAGGTAGCTGTTTTTTCGGTACATCACAAACTGTAAAGAGTATCAGATTTACCTAATCATATTTTGACTAATCTGTCTTCGGTTTGTTTAACAAAACTGTCTACGGTATTTTGTCTCTTTTTTGACTCATTTTTAAAAGAAGCTTTTTGCTATACACCTCTAAAAAGATGACATCATTAAAGAGTATGTAAATATTTAAATCTTTGTTGCTTCTACAGTCTTTGAAAGGAGTAGTGCAAACACTACTTCTTCCATGGGCTCACACACACTGAAAAAGTTCAGAACACAGAGTCTCTTAGAGTCGGACATTCATACAGCGTTTCTTTTACTGCCTTTGGTGCAAAGCTGTCTACTCTCAGACTTTCCATCTGCCATTTTAATCAGAACAGTGACTGCCACGAGTCACTTTAAGTCCCCTTTTACAGACTTCTGTGTTTTACTAACACATCAGAAAGTTATTTTACTAAATTTGCTCAATTCTGTATCTTTTATTTCACAACTAAGCCCTTCCTCCCATAGCACTCTGAGTGCTACAGATTCACCATAATACATTTATTCCCTCAGTCAGGAAGAAAAACATTATTATTTTTCTCATTATTTCAAATTGGAAACTCTGACCAACATCAAAACTGCCAGAGAAGTGAGCTGAAGGTTAAATTAAAACTCATCTATTTGACACTAACAGTTGACATGCACACTGGTCTGGTTGCAGGCCAGGACAAGAAGCTGAAATTACAACAGCAACTACAGCAATGAGCCCTGCGGCTAGTGGAGAGATGGTAGATAACCACCTTCATTCTTGATCCCTCTCCTAGGGCTTACCAGTTCCTGAGAGCAGAAAAGAAGGTAGGACCGAAGTCCAAAACAGCAAAGCGATGGTAGCAGTGTTAGGTATGTCCTCCTGCCTTTAAAAGTGGCTCTAGCTGGAGTAGCTGACTAAAGGGAACCTTCTGGCCCAGTCTCTCTAGTCAGAGCGTTAAAGTTATCCCAAACTCCCTTTTGTTTCTCTCTACCTCACCCAGAGCCCACTAACTCCACTTGTCTCTAGCATTCTCTCACACTCATTTCAGACCCTCTATTCCATTCCTTTCAGGTCCACCTATTGCCCTGGTTCTTCTCACCAGAATACGCACTGGTGTTACCCATTCGTCCCGTAGGAGAAGCACTATGACCCTCTCAGTTGAAAGCCTCCAAATCTGGTGCAGGGTTTCTATGGCAGCAGCACACCCCAACCTCTGTAACTGGCACAGGATAAAAAGACTGTACACAGATAGCACTTACCGAAAACCAATCAGGACGAGACCGCAGAGGAGAAAAATAGAAAAACTGGAATGCATATTTGTGCTTTGAATTCCTCCAGAGGGAATTGTTCCAACAAATGGCAGGAGGGGAATTCTAGCTTCAAATCTAGCTTCAGAATAGTGTTCCTACCTGCACTCAAGGATCAACATGCTTAAGTAGTTTTCTCAATGCTAACATGATGCTATTAGGAAACGTAGTTTGACAGCAATGACTAAATCAGATGGCATCAAGTTTACTCGTCCTCTGCCACACACACCTGCATGTCAACACAATTAAGGTGGCCCAGTGCTGAGGAGATGAAGTCAAGCAAGAATACAGCAGTGTGTGGGGACAAAGAAAAGCATTTCAAAAGCTCTGGCAGTATAACACTGTTTCCTTTGACAAAAGGGAACAAAAGGGACACTCCCAATTAGTTAGTTAAGTGCTGGCTAAGTGCCAGATTCCAATTCAGTGCTAAATTATCATGTGAGAATCTTTATTAGTATTAGTACTGAAGACAGTTATACGAGAGCATAATACACCATACAGCATGAGAGGCTTATCAGCTTTACTCTAATGCACTGTAGAATTCTGGTTGTTGGTGCAGAGTCTAAATTTCTTCACGGTTAATCCAATGAAATCTCATAGGAACCAGGAGATCTCAGCATTTTCAGTGCCATCCAGCAGTAAGGATAAAAACAAACATAGCAATGTGTATAACTGATATAGATTACAAAAAGTCAAAATCAGTCTCCCTCTTTCTACCTTCAAAAGGGCTTAAAGCATTACTGGACTTTGTTCCCTCTCAATGGAGACAGTAATACTGAGGTGCCTCAGATTACACAGAACTGACTTTATTTTAGTATAATTTAGGATCAGAAGCCTAAGTAGAACTGTTTTTTTTAATAAGCTTTTGAAAGTATTAGTCACATTCATGAAAACACAGGAGAAATACAACAAAACCCAAATAATTTCCAAAATGCTCTTCTTTTTATGCTGTCAATGCTCTTCCCCTATTTTAGAACAAAGACCTAAGTCAACCCACAGTAAGCAAGCACTATCACAAGGGAATATCTAGATACTGATATATAAACAAACACAAACTTTTTTTGTGTGCAGAACATGCTTCTTATAGATGTTCTCCATGTAACATTCACTCGATATTTAAATATTTCCTACCAAAACCCATATTAAATTTGACATATTGAAACTGAGCCGAAAAGCACAAGTCACATCTGGGGAATCGTATTTAATAGCCACCGAAGGCCAGTCAACTTAAAACTTTCACTCAGAACCTAGATGTTAACTGCCAAGACAGGGAAAACACCCAAAAAGACAAAGGCAAAATGGTGTGCATCTTTAGTAGTCATGTGATACAGTCAACTCTCATGACACCACATGCTTCACCAAGTTCAAACACTAAAAGGAGAGGAAAAATATTCCACAAATGAAATGTCTCATCCTGCATCCAACATGAAAAATCACTGCAAGTTTGTACGACTACTGTGTGTAGATGTGCAAGCACAAATACACGTTATATGTAAATACAGAGTTCTATGCAGGCTTTTTCACTTGATTTAAGACTAGATAAATGTCACAGACTAACCTTCTCCTGTTATTACTACAATTTGCAAGCAAAAGCCCACTAATGTTAAGAAGTTTCACTAAAAAATATTTTGGTTTCTGTTGAACATGTGAAAGAACAATGGACCATTACTCAGTTTTCCTCTCAAAGGAATACAAATCCTATAAATATATGCAAAATGGTACGGACATTTGTGCTCCATAAATGCCTAGGATTTCTTAATTGTATTTGTCTGGCTTAAGCAGTGAGAGCTGCTGGCCCTTAAAAGGAATTATGAGCACACTCTGCTTTTGAATTGCAAGAAGGTCCTGCTCAAGTGTTTTATTATGTTATCTTTACCACTTTACTTCTGAAAAACTTACATCTCTTGTCCACATATCTCTGCTGCCTGTGAAGGGTAAATGCCCTTATTTGCATGTGCCTTATAATGCAAAGAAAATACATGTTGTAATTTAAAATGTTTAATTTACTTCCAAAAAACCCAAACCCACACAAACCCCCCTTTAATAATAACTTTAGCAAACAAAAAGCATCAGGCTCCTTTTAAAGGTATACCGACAGTTTTGGCCATGCACTAAAAATTATTTGCTTCTCTTTTTACTGATAGACCATTTAAGATTTAAGACCATTCTCTTCATTAATTCAAATTCTATTTTGTTCCTCCAGATTATCTTCCTACTTAAAACAACCCCTCTCTTTGTATTTAAAGGCTTCCTTTGTTTGAAAGGCTCCTAGTTTTGCTGTTGTACAATGATTTCTTCTACTGTACAAGGCTTGCTACGATCCAGTCACTAATAGCTACAAATCTAAACCACATAGATGCTGCAGATGATTCTCTAATAGTGTTCAGCAGTCTGCTGGACATGAAAATCTACATTGAACCTATTAAATGCTCCTGTAAAAATATGAAGTGTTCAGTCCTATTGATTGAACAAAACTAAGTGAAGCACGCAACGTTCCATCTGAACATCAGGAAACACTTTTTTACTGTGAGGGTGACCGAGCACTGGAGCAGGTTGCCCAGCAAGGTTGTGGAATCCCCATTGTTGGAGATACTCAAAAGCCGTCTGGACATGGTCCTGGGCAACCGGCTCTACATGGCCCTGCTTGAACAGGGACGTTGGACCAGATGACCTCCAGACGTCCCTTCCAACCTCAACCATTCTGTGATCATTCAGCTGAGAGACTACATCTTAAGGAGATTCATGAGCAATAAGCTGCTACTACCATTTCAACAGCCAATCTCTATCCACATGCAGCTAACATCTGGTTTAGTGAACTACTCCATAGGATGACACACCGTGTGAGACTTATACCAGGTCTAGGATTAGTGTATGAGTAAATACACAATAACACTTTTTGCAGGACAAAGAGAAGCATAACCTTTTAAAAACTACTACTGAAATAGAAATACCAGCAATCTAACTGGACATGGACTATCAAGTGGGTCCTTGTGTTAGTTTATTTACACCTTTTCCCACTTGTTACATTTCTTCTTGAATTTCATGAGAATACTTAGGAAAGGGGCCATCTTTCAAAATTGATTTCTCTGTTGACTACTGTAATGGGATCCTGAGACTAAATAGGACTCTCAAACTGAATGCAGGAAAAATCATACTGGTACTAATCAGAAAACGTCCCCAGTGTAACACATTATTTTCACTAGCAGGTTGACTCAATGCTGCATGTGGTGGTATAAAGCAAACCACAAATACTCATTCATGTGCCACAAAACTGCTGTGGAGCTGATTTTGCACATGGAAAAGAAACTATTTATCAAAATAAACACATGCTATATTCCCTGCCAAAGATCTACTCTCCAAGGTCTAATTTAGCAGAATTCTTTCCCCTCCTCTGGAGAAAATCTGAAGGGTTCCCCCCACAATGAATCATTCTCTCACAGAGCCGCATGGTGTTTCCTTTGGCTATAGCTAGCAGTAACGTATTATAGAGCACATACAACTCAAATAGGGTAATGAAGTTTTTTACTAAACTTTTACTCAACTTCTTTTGATGAAGAGTTGAAAATATGATTTTAAGTAAAGATTTTATCAGTAAAAGAAAGGCCAGAATACAAAAAAGTAGCAACCTCTCCCTTCTAATATGACCATTCTTTGCTTTAATGACCTCCTCTCTCCAAAATAGATGACATAAAAAGAATTCCTTTTTTTGTTTTTTTTTCTTGCTGATAATGTGAGAGCCTACATAGTACATGTTCAGTCAAAGTGTCCTTTTAAAAAAAATCTAAGATACTTACGGAGTCCAAACCTTCGGAAAGGCAGCAATTTCTTCTGGTGTATATTCATCTAACCTCTTGGGGACTGCACGTGGCTGAGGAATCTCTTGTAGAAGATTCTTCTGTATATCTTCTGGAATAATCTGAGGCAGATGAGAATAGTCTTAGCCATTCCATTATTTAAAAACCACCACCACTCCCCCTCAAATCCAGACCAAAATTTGTCAACACTACTACTGCATTCTTCATGCTAAGTGTTTGACCTAAATACAAAAGACAATCTTACCCATGTCTTGTATCTCACAATTTTGTGAAATAATAAAGAAAAAAGCATCAAAATTTCAACTATATTTAGATACAAAAATAAAAAGCAACTTGATTTTTCTTAATTTATCTTCTCATGACAAGAGTTTTGCTATTGATAACACTCCCTCTTCACTTCCAAATCATACAGAAATGAAAAAATAACTGCATGACTACTCACATCTTCTGGAAACAGATGAAGCCTCTGCATCATAGTTCTTCTCTGAAGGTTTTTTGGGAGCATTCTATAAACAGTCAGTTTAACAATCTGAGAAAAGATAAAATGGCAACAAATAATGAGGCTACAAATAACATAAAAAATGTAAGGCGTGTTTCCCTCTGCCCATTCCACTAGTCACTGAACCTCTTTTCAGTCAACTTCTTCATGCTGAAGAATCCTGGCACCACATTTAGAAGGTGCTCTAGACACTGTTTTGAAGAAGGAACACTTACTATAACAGCCATACAGAAAATTTCGGCTTAGAAAGTTAAGAGCTATATTTAGCATTGTGGATGATTGCATATGATCATTCAACTTTGAAAAGAATTGAGAAGCTCTATATCCCATTGCATATGTATATACACACGTTATTGAGGGAAAAAAAAAACCCTAGGCTCTAACAAATTTACTAAGTGTTCTCAGCATCTAATTTAACACTGCAATTTGCTGTGTTTGAAACTTCTATATAACTAATGCATTGTATCTTAAGCATAGCTGACACACTAAGACACTGCATCATGAACATACTATACATAGGTAGAATTTATTTCCTTGCTATTAGTTCCAGATGAACAATCTCACTTCTGAGCATCAGGAACAAATATAATTTGTACTTCTACACTAGATGATGCTTATTGAAAAGTAACAAAATTCAACAGGATTTCTCTTGGACTCTAGTATAAATGCCTGTAATTTAAATACAAACCACATTGTTACGGACTTCGTCCAGAAGGGAAACATTTGTAAATGTAAAACAAGGCATGCAACTTTGCAAGTAGAAGGAAACCCACTCTGCCTGTGATCCAAGCCACCCAGACATAAACTAGCTCAAAATGAGAAATTACCAAGGCATGATTAGCGCAATGTTAAGCTGAAGTCAGTAACCCACAATAAAATACAGTGCACTAAGCACAAACACATCTCCCAGGCATCCAGATATTTTGAAAAGTGTACCGAGCAAAGTTGCTTCTTTTTAGAAAATTAATTAAAGAAATTAAATCATACTTTTAGAGACAATCACTAAGACTGAGTTCCCAGCTGGAACCACGTCATTAAGATAGAATGATCAATTGTTGCAAGTGAAATTAATGAGAAATGCAGGTTCTTAAACTTGCAGGCATTTCTACTTGGATTCTGAAGTTAGTAAACACTCAAGATAGTTTGGCTCCGGTATTATTTTCATTTTGCCATGTAACAGACAGTAATGATGTCTGAGCCACTTGAAAATACTACTGTCTGTACATTACACCCATATGGAGAACAAGATAGAGAACAATAACCTTGAGTTGAGCACACATGATCCCTGCCCCAGCAACTCATGGTAGGGACAAAGAGGGAACAAAGCCTTCACTTCTGCAGCAGATCATCATTTCCTTGCTGGAACTCATCAAAGGCAGAATTATACCTCCCACCCCTCAAGCTCATTCACCTTGGTCAAGAANAAAAAAAAAGGAGGGGTGAGGTGGTGATAAACTATTATTTGAGACTTGTAAGAAGCTAAATAACTGTAACATACTAAGGAAGCTGGAGTGTAAATTTAAAAGGTCCTGCTATTCTGTACTTTTATTATTAATTTACTGCAAGGTAGTTAGTCCAACTACAGAACAGAAGGCCCTACAGGGAGGTAGGACAGAGAAGGTAGTGCTGGAGAACCTCTAGCTTCCTGCATTGTAACTTCTGCCTCAAAGACTTCTTCTACCAGCCAAAGCAAATCCAAACCCAGCTCCTGGAAAGAACAAGTTTACATGCAGCTCCTTGCCCAAAACTCTGCCTACAGCCAGAACGTCACACTAACCAGGGTGATGACAAGTCAAAGAAGTTACTAAAGTACAGGCTTAACTGAAGTTGTATGGACTGCTTTTGCAACTTCACACAAGTTGCGTAACAGAAATGGCAGATCCAACCAGCAATACTTACAGGGGTTTAAGGGCTTTCCTGTTACCTGAACATGCTCAAATTTCACTAAAGATACACCAACCCTCAATAAAAAGATACGGAATTGCAAGAAAATGTCTGCTACTGAGCTCATGCAAAACTCAAACCCAGATTCAATGCTCCCTGAAAGCACACATCAGAACAGGCTGTTCTTTAAGGAATTAACAACAACAAAAATCTCTACATGCTTGTAATACATGTCTAATAAAATACAATTCTTACTGTCTTCTTATGTGATTACGTTTATTTTGAACTATCAAAATAACAAGAGTTTACTTTTATATGAAATGTATAAACCCCAGTTGATTTCTGTGGGATTTCAAACTGGTAAAGAGGTCTATCTACCCACAGGTCTCACTGCAGCCTTGATCGCAGTTTAAAACTAATGAGTACAGTCTAACAGTTTATTCAGTTATTGATGGATTCCTACTCCCTCCTGTCCCCAGTCCTTTATCTTTAGTACTAGCAACCTGTAAGATTCCATATCCTCACTCCTAAAGGCCATGACACTTTCTCCATCAGGTAAAGACATTAGCTATCAGATGTGTAACTCATTAACAGCCATCAGTGTAATACTGGGGGATTTTTAAAGGACTGGAATGTTGTTTGCCCCAATTTCTTTTGAATTACAAAATTCCCATTGGCTGTAGTTACAATTGTCATCTTCAATATTGCAATGCCTTTTCCCCAAGTTGGCTAATTTATATACTGACAGCATAGACATCCTCAGAATCACAGTTATATGACATTACATTCTTAGTTTCTAGTTTAAAGGGACAGTTAGGAGTAAAGGAATCTGAAGGCAGCTCTAGCAAAACTCTCGCACTTTCAGTCCCTTACTACATGGTCTAACATTTTATGAGTACAAATAAATTATATATATAGATATATATTTGAAACACTGTGTGAGGCTTCAACATTTCAATTTTTGTGATAGGCTTTGGCTCACATGCAAGCGGCAGACTATGCTTGATGGAGAACAAATTCTGAGAAAGATTCTTTGCCAGATAAAACATACTTTAAAAAAGGAAATCAACAGAGCAATACCACTCCTGGTCCTGAGAAGCACAAAGTAATTGGCCAAATTTCCAGAAGAAAGTCTGCCATAATATCTGAATTAAGTCCAATAATCACCAGGAAGCAACTCTAGAACATGGGAAGCTCCAGAGAAAACACAGTGATTAATTACAGGGCATACAAAAAAACACCCAAAACCAACCAAACAAAAAAAACACCCAAAAACACCAACCCCCCCCCCCCCCCCCCAAAAAAAAAAACCTCCCAATCCTTGAATATATTCAGGAGATACACCAGTTACTCAGAGGTACAGTTTGATACTACGTCTTCCTTCTAGCAGTTCTTGGGTTTCTGTTCTTTATACGATACTGTTCTTTTCACCAAATACATTATAAAAAAAAGAACTTCACCTTCCTACTTCTGAGAGTTGCATGAATAGCACAACAACAGTGAATGTATTTAATACTGCCATAAGAATCGTTTGGTCACAGACAAATTAAATTTCCATTGCATGCCATTTTGCTTCCCACTACTGTTCAGCACTTAAAAACTTAGAAATTTAATGTGTCCTCTAAAAGAATATATTAATTTGCCTTGCAAATTCAAATAAGAAATGGATTAAGATTTTTTTTAAACGAAGAAGTATTTATTTCTGTCTACTATGAAGCACAAGACTAAACCAGCACTAAGATTTACTTAAAGCACCTAGAGGTTTTAAGGTAACAGGTTCCATAACAATATTCTCCTCCCTGTGCCATACTAACTTCTGTGTGTCTAATAATCCAGACTTTGAAGTTTTGCTCTACTTAATTAAAAAAAAAATTGCTCCACAGTTATAAAAGAAAACACTGTTATATCTGGTGTTTCAGTAACTGACTTTTAGTACATACATATTATTATATCAACTATCGCTTATCGATGCAAAGAAAACAGGCTTTCAAATACCAACAGCAAGATTTAACCATGTTTTCTGTCCGAGGTTTTCTTCAGAAGATCATTAGTATGCAGATATAATGGCAAGTCTATACGTGCAAGGAGTTGCTAAAGAGCATTCAAAAGGAGAATTAGAACATTTTAAGCCCCTTCCTATCGATGCCAGCAGCTGAACAAACCAGAACCCTGACACCCCTGGAGGCTTCCTCACAGCAGATTTCCATAGAGCTTAATAATCTTCCCTAGCAGGTAACATTCGTTCTGAACAATTATTGCCCATTATTTCTTTGTCAGAGGCAACAGAGCCTCTGAATACTGCAAAGGTCAATGCTCTCACTGAGCATTTGGTATTAGCCAAACATGATTTCTTCTTTTTCTTTTTTTGGGGGGGGTCTTTCTGATGAAGAAACTGATGATGAGCCAAGTTTTGCTTACTTTTAAAATTAGAAATAGAATAACAATTGATTGAAAACTTTGTCCTAACAGGATTACTAACTGGTTCTACAGATTAGATCCGTCAACATATTTTGCAGTCATTTTAATTAAAAACCATAAGATTTTTCCAGAAAGTTTTTTCCAAGTAATCTTTGCTCCCTCTCAAATCCGTAAGATACAAAAGTACATCGTTTAGTCTTCTCGTATCAAGTACTTCAAAGCCTAATTTTGAAAGTGTTGGTCTCATGCCTATCAGCCTTTTTCCAGCTAAACAAAACTTCTGCAACTTTTATTAAAAATAAGCAAAAAAAACCCCAAACCTCTGTGCATTCTCAACACCTGCACCTCAAATCAAAAGGTTTACCTGTTTTCTTTATTTTCAAAAGACGCTCTTGGCAAAGAAAACACACCAAACCTTTCAAAAAGATTTTTCTTCGCAACTTACAATGGAGATTAATGCTGTCCACTAATACATATTCTAAGAGAGTAGTAAATACCATACAGAGTATTAGTATTATATTAACCTGAAGAACAGAGAGGCTGTTTCGAGCTACAGCAACAAGCTGTTATGCTGCACCTAAAGAACATATTTAATACTCTCGTCTATGGGTGGTCCAAGAATTTACACTAAATCTAAGTCAGAGAAAGAAAAGGCTGAAATGTGAAGCAGCTATTTTTTTTCTTCAATAAGCACTTCCTAAAGTAGCCTGGCCAAGTCCAATAGATGAGAGCTATTCTCCAGAAGAGCAGATAAATTTTAAACAGATTCACAGACACTCCCCTCCCCATACCTCTCAAAGGAACTCAAAGGTGCTAAAGGTAAAAATGTGCTGGACTGTTTATTTTTGATATCTTTTTGGCAACACATTGTAATTTTTACCCTACCATAACACCACATTTTTCCGAAGTGCTGAAAAACTTGGCAGAATGAACATGGAATTTTAAGTTCTATATAAAACATCAATTATGCAGACCTCCTTTTGTGTTCACTGCCCCACATTAACATAAAAGATACTCAGAAGTGGAAAAAACAGTAGCGTTTTGCCAATCTAAGGCACAAAATTATATATCTGAGATTAAACACTTATAATAACAGAGGTTTGGTTTTTTTTTTATTCTTTTCAACTAAGAAAACTCAAGGATTGGAAATGGTTGCCATGGGAGGCTTTCAAGACCAGTCTGGATAAGCCTCCCAGCAGCCTTATAGCTGACCTAATAGCTGACAATGCTTTGAGTAGGAGGTTGGACTAGAGATCTCCCGCGGTTCTCTCCAACCTGAATCATCCTATGATCCTATGAAAAAATGCACACACACATTCAAAATTCAGCACAAATCCTTCTGTAGTATTAACTACTACCCACAAAGAATATAAAGGTCCAAAGTTAGTGAGAGAGATACAATGATGTTAACCGCCATTAAGCGAGAGTATCAGGCCATCATCCATCCCTATCTTGGTAGCTTATGAAGGAACTAGAAATGATCAAGGATAACCATACTGCAGCAAACATGTCTAAAGTCTGACAACTTTACTTACAACTTTCAGCCCTCCCCGTAAACTATTTTGCATCAAATTATTAATTATAGCCTTTTTAATTAGCTATTAGCTGTGTACCATCTTTTCCTAAAACCATTCTCTCTGTATACTAGAAACTATGTTTAAACAAAACTAATGGAAAAATATTTATCTTGGGGATTTGTATGTTTGAATTTAGACATACGTAAGTAAAGACAGTGCTAAGCAGCACTGGAGTCTTACTGTACACACATAAGGAATTTTACAAGCTTTAATCTATTTCTTACATAAACCAAAAATAGTCATATCCATTGCAAAATCTCTATGTAACACCATGCCAGTATAGGAGGTGTTATGTCAACATCCTTTTCCTTGGAAGTAGTCTCTTCCATTAATCTAATGCCTTAATTTCTGTAACAGCACTATTTCAAAAAAGTATGTTGATTCATCTAATGAAGCACTGCCAGGATGAGTTAGCAGGAGACAATAGGACCAAGGGCAGAGAAAAAGCAGTAGCCTCCAGGATGAAAACAATGCTTTACAGAATGAAGCCTTTGAAGCCTACCTAATTCCACTGGCTTCACAGGAATTGAGTTTAGCATGATTTAAAGAGAAGAGGTATCTTTTTAACTCAGAGAAGTGAAACAGAGTGATTTATAAAAGTCTCCACAATAATTGTGCATAATTTAGATCATATTTTGAAGATCCAAATGCTACTTAGGCAAGGCATGGTTCTCTTCACAGTAATCCTTTTTCAGGGTTTAATAGTTCTAAGAATAAAATATGTTAATAAAGCAACATCATAAATTCCACCTTTGTCATATCCCAATGTATTTCACAGCAAAACAATTCAACTTTCTAGCCACAAAATCACTTGCAAGTCAAAACCTGTAACAGGTACACATACAGAATACATCATGCCAAATTACCATCCACTATTATTAATTATGACAAATATACATATGAGATATCTTTATGAGAGGGACATCCAAACACTTCAATAGAATGAAAGAGTTAATTGCTGAGAGGTCTCCACAATTCTGTTTAGAAAAAAGTTTCTCTCACTAAATTAGACCAAGCCTTGAGCCACATCACCGTTTGCTGAGCCTCTGTCCAACATGCTTTAGTTATTGGCAATGCATTTAATCCTCCTCTGCTTGCACAGAAATTCATCTACGAGTCTGGCAAGAAAAGAAGTATTTCGGAATGAACGCCAGAAGGTAATTTACAGAACATCCAATTCTCAGGCCATAACAAACGAGTTGTGTCATACTGCCTCCCAGTGCACAGCATCTGCCTGAAGCTCAAATGAAAAAGGTTGAAGAATCCATTTTAGACATGGAACTACCAATAATTACCAAAGGAATTACAACTACCTTAGAGCCTGTTCACAAAAACATTTAAGTTGTTTTGAAAAGTTCTAGACAGAAAATAATATTGAACTGTGGGATTTCATTTCACTTTGAATAAAGAAATAAATTGCAAAAGTAAAAACAAAAAACAGGCAAATTCATATGGCGGACCACTTTTTTATTGAGTCTTGTACAACATCTTGTGTAAAAGAGTCTTGGGAAAAAACAGGATTTCTAAATCATAGAAAAAAAATCATTGACAAAACCCAAGAATTTTACAGCAGATAAAATTTCTCTAGGAAAAGAAGCATTTTTGTATTTTATATATAATGTGAACAAAGCCAAAGCATTTCACAGTCTAAAATAAACATAGAAATCTGTTAATCTCTGTGGGCCTCATATCATGTTCTGAAACACTACTACTAGAATTCAGTCCTCCAATGCTGACCACTCAAAACCCTAATAAAAGTAATTTCATAACTGTGTAAGTCAACATCCCAAAATGTTCCTATCTAGCACCCTATTTTTTTAATCGGTAACACATCAACACTGATGTTCTGCAGAATTAATAATAGACACAGACATTTAGTAAAGAACCCTAAGTTCAATGAAATCACTGTTTCCAATTCTTTCACAGACCATAAACACACAGCATTGCAGAAAAGATTTAAAAAAAAAATGAATTTTTTAACAAAACCTACAGTTGAACTCTACTGGGAGAGAGAGGCAGGTGTACTTTCTAACACTTTTAAGATTAACGTTATTCTTGCTGGCTCTTAAAAAAGTAGTAGGGTCGTTAAGCTGAAGTACAGCTTAGCTAAATCCAACTTGAGGCAGTTTGCTTATGAGAAAGGTCAGACCTCTGAAAGTAAAAGCAAGTGAATCGGTCAAAAATGAGTGAAGCAAATGAACTTGATTTGCTCATTTAGACAGCATGGAAGAATCACGAAAATGCATAACCTACAATCTAACCCTCA
This sequence comes from Aramus guarauna, assembly GCA_013400195.1. Taxonomy (NCBI): domain Eukaryota; kingdom Metazoa; phylum Chordata; class Aves; order Gruiformes; family Aramidae; genus Aramus; species Aramus guarauna. The sequence continues at coordinate 254,671 of VXBL01006968.1, read as the reverse complement.
AAACTTGCTGTTTACAAAAACACTGTCACAGGCCAAGCTTCTAAGAATCCTTAGCAGAATGTTTGTAATTTAGCTCTAGGCATGCAGGTAACTGATCCCTTTTGTTTAGGGGAACTAGTTAAATGAAAAAAAACCACCAAAAAACAAACAAACCAAAAACCCCAAAACCAGCTTTACAAATGAAAGGGAAGAATGGGCAACACTTACAGCAGTTGGATCCTTCAAATGGAGCTGAGTTGCTGTCACTTGTTTGAAACCACCAGGATAGCTATAAAACCAGAACAAACGTACAAGCTTAAGGCTATATGCTCAAGCATGATGTTAATACAAATATCACTACATCTTGAACAACAGCATAATGGTATTATAAGCCATTCAAAAAAGTAAGTTGTTCTCACAGGGCGAACAGCTATATTGATGATCTTAAAGTTCTTTTCCAACCAAAATGATACTATGATTCTATGATTGTATTAGAAAGATTCTATGCTGTCAAGTATCCAAGTTTAACGCCATTTGTACTTTCTTATTTATTCACTTAAGTATTAAAAAGTTTGTGTTTCCCAAGCAGATGCATATGTTTTTAAAACTGGTTATTAAATACACCATCACAGCTACAGAATACAATGGGAGTAAGACATGCAAAACTTGGAAATATTTCAAGATGATCAAGACTCACAACCAGTCTGTGGCTGACAAATGAGACAATCATTTTGAACAGTATTTAATATTTTCTTACTATTTTACCTAAACCTTAGCATGATTTGGCGCATCTACAGTAACAAAATGTGACTTCCTGTAAAGAAAAGTGTACTGCAATGCATCTGTCTTTCTAAAGTCTGTGTGATATGGTGGAGTCATGCTAAGTTGCATTTAAGCATATACTTTAAATTCATACATTGGTGCAAGAATGAATACAGTGGTCCAAGAAATTACACAGATGCCAGGTAAAGATGGGTTTCATTTTGATTTAATTATACTACAAGGTATCAGCCTAAGTGAAATGAAAATAAACCCAATATCATTAAAACATTCTCACTTAAGGAGCTGCACAGATTTAAATATTTGTTTTAATTGTACAATTCTTTTCACTTACTCAAAACTAACTGAGCTACTTACGCAAGTACTTTAACTTCGAAGTTTTTAGTGAAAATTTTTAAGATGCGATAGACGTGGAGGAGAAAAAACCCCACATTAATTTCCATCAACTCTGAACAAGAACTTCTCAGCAACTCAGCAAAGGAATTTCAGGATTGAAACATCAGTATAAGCAAAATTAGCTTTCTCAACATGATTTATTCAACTGACTGGATACATTTTAACACTTAGAGATTATTATCTAGTGTTGTCACTGTAGAAAATAGGAGCAACTGTTCTTATTTGACTCAACTGATAGTTGCCATACCATCTGTAATTGATTATTGCACTGCCATCTGTAAACAAGTTATGTCTGCCAGAATAATATATTATACGCTATTGTATACATCAGTACATCTTCAGAGTGTCTCACTTACTACTACTATTACAGTTTTGTGGGGTTTTTTCATCCTCTGATTCAATAACATATTGATCTTGATATTTACTATTAGGTAAATAGATGCTGGTAGGATAAAGTAATTGAAGTCAGCAACTGTATATATCTTAAATGTGCAACGCCAACAGGAATGTCTTCTGTGAACAGAATAGTCCTGATCATTGGGTTCGTGGTTCACACAGAACAACATGGCTCACCAAATCTGTTAACTTACTCAATTGCTCTGACTACTTTTGAGGTAGATTATTTTGAGTTAGATTTTTTTTTGAGTTAGATTATTTCCCTAACAACATACAAAAAACCCCAAACCATATAACATACAAAACAACATACAAACAATGTTGTTTCCCTAACAACATAAAAAAAAGGAAAAAAAAAAAAGAAAAGAAAAAGGCTAGCACCATTTGAAACACTAAAACTATTAAAAAAAATGACATTAAATTTACCACTAACTCATTTGAATATTTATTATAAAGCTCACCCAGTATGTGAAGAATATACCTTCTGTTCCCATTTGTTACCAGAGAAGGCAATATGTCTTGTATTTATTATGACAACATGATCTCCGCAGTCACCTACAAGGTAGAAAACAGTGGAAAATATTAAGAGAACCATAGGAGTAATCAACCAAAAAAACAGCTATAAAGTATGCAATACATATGCAATAGCACATATATATATACTTTTCATAAAGCTCAAATTTAAAGATCTGAGCTTTTTGAGTCACACCATCCAAATTTGCACTTAAATACCAATCTTAATTACTATTTTTGTTAGTACGGTCAGGTTAGAAGGCAGGTGAGCAGGTAAAATACCATCAGACTATATGGTTAAACCATTGCAATTATTCAACTAAGATCTGGAAATCTGGCTTATGGGCAACTGTAGTATTTTATTCAACACATCATGCTGCATATGCACTTCTATTTCAAAAAACCCAGAATAAAAAAAAAAGGTTAGTTCTAAAGAATGATCCTGAATACTTCAATTTTAGCTTTCTCGTAAGAACAGCACCAATGTTTACTGGAGGACAGAGTATTTTGGATAAGTAAAATAATTCTATGTAATAATTACAGCCTAGGCCTAAATACATAAAAGAAAAAAGAGATTGGGGGTGGGTGGGCGGGAAAAGCCCCACAAAAAAATCTAAAACAGCTCTGTCAGGGAAAAACCCACACTTTGATCAATCAAGCAGAAGTGAATGTTATGGCGCATACATACATGTTTAGTATTATATCAGCAATTTTCACATCAAGTTTTTTAACTGCAAAGCCTATAATCTATCACCAATACCTTGCCAGAAGCAGTTACTTTAATAGATCTTTACTAATCAAATGTTAATAAAACACATACTATCTCAAAAATATGATGAAAATATGAAAAAAAAATGTAGTTTTCTTTTCAGAAGTAATTATCTTGATCAGCTGTATAACCTATAACCACTCATTCAATCAATTGGAAAATGTGTCCACAATTCACTCTCATACACATTACAATATCAGAACAACGTAAGTATTTGAAAAGGCTCAACTGATTAAAAACATTTTCGAGTAGGTACCAAAGCAGCTACACTAAGAAGGACTTAAATTGAGTATGTATTTTTTATAGGAGTATAAAATTAATCAATGCAAGTTTCACACCCTATTTAAGTTTTCTACCATTTTTAATCTTGTGTTCTTTTAAAGCTCTACTTTCAAGTACAGCTAAAGTGCAATTTAAACATCTTCATTGTTCTTTAAGGCACAAGAGCAGGCTGTCCCCATGTGCCAAAAGATGAGCCGGTGGGAAATAAGACCGGCCAGGCTGAACAGAGAGCTTTGGCAGAAACTCAGGAAAAAAAGAGTTTATGACCTTTGGGAGAGGGGGTAGGCAACTCAGGGGGACTACAAGGATGTCATCAGGTTATGCAGGGATAAAATGAGAAAGGCCAAAGCCCAGCTAGAACTTAACCTGGCTACTTCCGCAAAAGACAATAAACCATGTTTCTGTTAATACATCAGTATAACGGGTTTGCATGGCAAGGTTTTGGTAGCAGGGGAGGAAACTACAGGGGTGGCTTCTGTGAGAGGCTGCTAGAAGCTTCCCCTGTGTCTGACAGAGCCAATGCCAGCCAGCTCCAAGACAGACCCGCTGCTGGCCAAGCCAATCAGCACCTCTGTGATAACATATTTAAGAAGGGAAAAAACAAGTTAGAGAGAGCTTTTGCAGCCAGAGAAAGGAGTGAGAAGATGTGAGAACAACACTGCAGACACTGAGGTCAGTGCAGGAAGGGGAGGAGGTGCTCCAGGTGCCAGAGCAGAGATTCCCCTACAGCCCCTGGTGAAGACCATGGTGAAGCAGGCTGTTCCCCTGCAGCCCACGGAGGAAGGATGAGGGGGTGTAGAGATTCCACCTGCAGCCCCTGAAGGACCCCACGCTGGAGCAGGTGGAGGCACCTGAAGGAGGCTGTGACCCTGTGGGAGGCCTGTGCTGGAGCAAGTTCCTGGCAGGAGCTGTGGCCCCTTTTGGAGAGAGGAGCCCATGCTGGAGCAGGTTTGCTGGCAGGACTTGTGACCCCCTGGGAGGCCCACACTGGAGCAGTTTGCTCCTGAAGGTCTGCACCCCATGGGAGAGACCCATGCTGGAGCAGTCTGTGAAGGACTGTAGCCCGTGGGAAGGACTCATGTTGGAGAAGTTCATGAAGGACTGTCTCCCATGAGAGCGACTCCTTGCTGGAGCAGGGGCAGAGCGTGAGGAGTCCTCCCCCTGAGGAGGAAGAAGCAGCAGAGACATTGTAGGATGAACTGACCGTAACCCCCATTCCCTGTCCCCCTGTGCCACTGGCAGGGAAGAGGTTGAAGCTGGGAGTGAAGTTGAGCCCGGGAAGCTAGGAGGGATGGGGGGAGGTGTTTTTACAATTTGATATTTCTCATTGCTCTATGCTGTTTTGCTTGGTAATAAATTAGATGAATTTCCTCGCTAAGTTCAGTCTGTTTTGCTCATGACGATAATAAGTGAGTGATCTCTCCCTGTCCTTATCTCGACCCACAAGCCCTTTGTTATACTTTTTCTCCCCTGTCTAGTTAAGGAGGGGGAGTGATGGAGCGGCTCTGGTTGGCACCTGGCCTCCAGCCAGGCTCAAGCCACCACAATTAGCAACAAAAGGAGGGCTAAGGAGAATCTCCATCCTCTGTTGGATGCAGGGAGAAACATAGTGAAACATAGTCTGAGGAAAAGGCTGAGGTACTTAATGCCTTCTTTGCCTCAGTCTTTAGCAGCAAGACCAGCTGCTGTTTGGGTCCCCAGCCCCCTGAGCTTGAAGACAGGAATGGGGAGCAGAGTGAAGCCCCCACAATCCAAGGAGAAACGGTTAGTGACCTGCTACACCACTTAGACACACACAAGTCTATGGGGCCGGATGGGATCCACCCAAGGGTACTGAGGGAGCTGGCAGAAGTGCTCACTGAGCCACTTTCCATCATTTATCACCAGTCCTGGCTAACCAGGGAGGTCCCAGTTGACCAGAGGTTAGCCAACGTGATGTCCATCCACAAGAACGGCCAGAAGGATGATCTGGGTAACTACAGGCCTGTCAGTCTGACCTTGGTGCCGGGGAAGGGTATAGAGCTGATAACCTTTAGTGCCATCATCTGTCATGTACAGGACAACCAGGTGATCAGGCCCAATCAGCATGGGGTCCTGAAAGGCAGCTCCTGCTTGACTCACCTGATATCCTTCTATGATGAGGTGATATGCTTAGTGGATGAGGGAAAGGCTGTGGATGTTGTCTACCTGGACTTTAGTCTTTAAAAAGAATAGGTTGCAGTCATTTTTCAGGTAGCCTGTAAGTATCCTGGTTAGTTTTTCTTCTGGCTCTTAGTTGTTCGTAATTGATCTATTGGTGTATGGAATTGTTAATTCAGTGCTTACACAAGTGGAGAACTGTTGGCAAAAATTTCCTTATATGAGCTTATTCTGTCATCTTCCCAGCTTGGTGTGGTCTGCAAACTTACTGAGGGTGCATTTGATCCCCTCATCCAGAACACTGATAAAGGTATTAAACAGAACTGGCCCCAGTACTGAGCCCTGGGGAACACTGCTGGTGTGGTGACAGACCACCAACTGGATGTAACTCCATTCACCACAACTCTTTGGGTGAATGAGCCAGCCGTCGAGCTGGTTTTTTACATAGTGAAGCACACAGCCATCCAAGCCATGAGCAGCCAGTTTCTCTAGGAGGATGCTGTGGAAAACAGTGTCAAAGGCTTTACTAAAGTCCAGGTAGACAACATCTCCATAAATACAGTCATATTGCATCCTAATTTGAAAAATATTCACAAAATACTATGCAAGAAAACTCTTCCTTTAGGCTATTTTCATGCTATAATATCAAATTATTCTTTTGTCAAGTATGTTTTCCTCAATAAGTACACAAAAAACAAGGCCAGTATATTCTATTACATCATGGTATATGCAATTTCTTACATATAGCATATACATCCCTCCTCTTCATATAAAACTAAGTAAATCCATTTTATATTTCTGTACATTTCTAAGTTCAGTAATTCCTATCACACAGTAAAAAACGTGTGCATTTTTCCTCCTACATTTTAATTAAGGACTAAATGATAATTAAAGGTTCGTATTGTCAACTGTTAGCTCACAAGACTGACAAACTACTTGCTAAATCTTTCATTAGAAGACAAGTCTTTACTGCTTCTTTCAGCTGTTACAAACAAACCTTGAAATCTAGAGTAACACCTGGGCCAGATCAGGTTTGCAGGACACTTCCATCTAGCCTTGTCTTCTTTGAGGATGCAGAGGACAGCAGGAAATCCTACCCAAGCAATAGAAGTGGCTCACCTAAACCTGCTCACAACCCAATATAAAGAACCAAATTGCCGAATTTTTTAAAAAACTGACCCACTATCTTTGCGAGCAGCTTCACAATACAGAACCAAAGGATGCAAGGGGATGATGATAGAGAGAAGGGGAGGTGCAGGAGAAACATACAATTCCGGATTCAAACCTCCTGAACAAGGTTGTATCCCCTTATTTAAGGTATATGGTCTGACAGCATCTCTGTCTCTGGAGAATAACGAAAGATTATTTCTAAAAGAAAAAATAAATATATGTGAAATCAAATTTCTTGCCTTCCCTAACCACAGCTTAAATTCATCTTGAGAGGCTTTTCAACACAATAAATAAATGATTTTATGGAAGGGTATCTAGATACCAAATTAAAAACAAAACAAAAAATCCCCACAATGTTATTCTGTCTGAGGAATTGTTATCTCACAGACACTAAAATATTTGTTGTTAGTTAACAAAAAAAGAAGTGTTAAGTACACCAACCACAAATTCATGCATACTTTCTTCTCTTAGTGAGTATCAAATGTTTCTCCGTAGTAGTAACCTATCAATGTGAATCTCAGGTGTAATGCATTTGGTACTGACTTATAGAATACTTTAGACCAAATAAAGTTATCTTTGAAATGACTTTTCAGGATTTTATAACTTCATGGACATAAAAGTATCACAGATCTTTCCCACAGGACAACCAAAACCATATCTCTTTAGCGTCTGTTTTATTTTTCAGACAGCCTTAGTCTCCAGTGACATCTTGTGGATAAGACATAATTTGCAACAGCAGAATTCCGGTATCTAAAACATGTTTAGAACACTACAACTACTACCTTCTATTATGAAAACCAGATCAAGTATAATTTCTGTACATACACTCTACATGTAGGAACAAAGTTTAATGCTTCCTTTATTTTTCAATAATGTCACTTGAACATTTTGCATGAGTATTAGAGGAAACACTGTACCATCAATGTGAGGGATTATGATTAACACCATGAGACAGGCACTACGGTATTACAAATAATGAACAAGATCACAGGTACTTCTTTACTACTTAATCTTCAACAATGATTATGTCTCTCATTTAAGAACCAGACAGATTCCAGCCTCATCATCACAGAGTGTCTGAGGTTGGAAGGGACCTCTGGAGGTCACGTTGTCAAACCCCTGCTCAAGCAGGACCAGCTTTTGAATATCTCCAAGGATGGAGACTCCACAGTTTGCGCCCATTGCCTCATGAAGACAGGATTTTTCTGCACCTTATTCAGAATGAGGAACCACTCCAAGACTCTGTGGCGTTCAGAAAATCTAATCAAGAATCACATCATTATGTGCACTGTGCATTAAATCTTTACATTTAAAATCAATGCAGCAAAACACCTTTCAAGGTTAAAAAAAAAATGGAAGCACAACCCACTGTAATTCAGCTACTAAAAAAAAATATGAATTCATAATGAACTTTATATGGATTGGTAAAGACAATGGCATAAGGTTGTAGAGGGATACGAAAGAAAGAGATGAGAAGGAAAATGAAGACATTTATAATTTACAAACAACTGAAATACGTAACCTTATGCATAAACCTTGATTTTAAAACTGAAATCAGAAGAAAAACACAAGCGGAAGAATGCTTTTATCTACTGCAATACTCACTCAGTGCATGATAAATAGGTTTATGCCTGCCTTCAAGTCTGATTACGGTCGCAGCTGCTATTTTTCCTGGTGGCTGCATCTTTGCATCAAGGAGATACCAGGCTCTGGCAAAAGTAGCCCATTGCTAGAGAGAGAGGTAGTACTTAACACAGTAAAAGAACACACTACTATACATAAATCTAGCTTCTCTAATGAGATCAACAGCTTTACGCTCCAAAATACAAGAACAACTTCCCCACCAATTAACCTCCAAATGGAGAACGCTGCTACACGCTGTCATACATCCACTGCTGTACACGCCTCCAACGTATGTGGCAATAACAACACTGAAAGGGGCCACCTCTGAGGGTTTTGTTTCAAAAGTGGAGATCTCCCGCTTGCAAGTTTCCATTACTGCCAACTGAACTGTAAAACGGGGCCATTTAACGCCCAGCATCTCTTTCAGCGAAGGGCACAGTACCCCAAAGTGTAGTTTTATGAACTCACGAACATCGTGAGCCGCCTGCAGTAGGTAGGCTTGTCCCTCACAGCCAGCCACACACCTACCGACGGGTTCCCGCCAACGGGCCCCTCAAGCGAACACCGGAGCGTACCGCGACGCGGGTGGGCCGCCCGCCGCCCCGGCTCTGCCCTGGGGGCCTACCGCTCCTCCCTCCCGGCGCCCGCCCGCTCCCTCACGGCCGCTCTCAGCGCCATGGCGGTCACCAGGGTCCCGCCGAGGCGACGCCGCCTCATGCCCTCGGAGCAGCGGCCACCCCAGCACAGCCTGCACCGAGGGGCAAAGGGCCGGACTCACCTGGGCCGCCTTGGTGTAACTGGCCATGGCCGCCCTCCCACCGCGGCTGAGGGGAAGGGGAAGGGAAGCGGAGTCCCTTGGCTGCCGCACCGGCGGGAAGCGGAAGCGCTGCCCTGCGAGAGGCGGTGCAAAGGCGGCAGCGCGGGCCGTTCGGAGCGGCGGCTCTGTCCCCGTCCCGTCCGGCCATGGATCGCTACGTCCTGCTCCTCAGCTGGGGGGAGCGCAAGGCCGAGGGGGCGGCGGCGGCGGCGGGCGGCCCCGGAGCAGGTACCGCCACGGGGGGATGGGGCCGGGCCAGAGGCCGCGCCGTGTGGGGAGCCGCCTGCCGCGGGCCCACCCGAGCTTGGTTAATGAGGCTCGTCGTTACGGTGGCGGCTCTAGGATCTGCGCCCGCCCAGGCTTTTCTGGATCCCTGCTTCATTAAACGGTCGTGTCGTCCGTCCGCCCCCTTTTTTCCTCCTTCTTCAATCTTTAATGACTTAAACCTTAAGAAACTATGGAGGGTTGTGTTTTATTGCGGCACTGCTGCATAACTCGGTAGAGCGCTCCTGAGAAGTGTGCTACTTTAAAACTATTTTACAAAACTTCTAAGATCTAAGTCTAAGCAAGACTTGACTTCTGTAATTCAGTAGTTTTAAGAAAAACTGTGGGGTTTTTTTCAGCTTGGACTGCTGCAAACGTTTATCAGTTCCTGAAAGAAAGCTGTAACTCATCTCTGAATGCAGATGTGAGCGCATTCCCAGGTAAATACAGTAATAGACAGTAAGGTAAGGCAAATGTTATCCAGGAATTCGCCTAGGCAAATTTTATGGTCTGGGTGAAGCAAGTCAGAAGTTTAAGGAAACCCAACTTCTGCAGGTGGGACTGAGGCTGCTCTTCCTGCAGAGAACTGATGCCACTTCAGCAGCTGAGGTGTTGGGAGGTGATTAAATACGTTTAGACAAGGATTTTGAAAGGCTGACAAATTTCAGTCCAGCTTAACAGTAAGTTAGGGTAGAAGCGGGCTTGTTTCTCATGCAGTTTGATGTTTTCATTACTCCTATGATGTCTTCTAAATTTTTTTCAGTGAAAGCAGTATTTATCTATTGGGTAGCAATTCCAAACCATAATCCACAAATATGTATTAAATCATGTTATCATCTTAAAATAGTTTTCTGAAGATCTGCTTTAGTACTTTAGGGGTTGGGGCTTGGGTCTTTGTGTCTTTTTTGTTAAAAAATACTTTCTTAATTCTTGCTTTGGATATCTAGTGTTCAGCTGTTAAGGCTCATCTTGTTGTAGCTGTCATCTAATTGTGATTCATGTGGGGAAACCATCATAAGCTGTTAAAATTAATGAAGATAGGAATGTTAATCTGTTCTCAACTTCTATGTTTTTATTGCATAGAAGTGTTGAGAGAGCATCTCATTTTGTGAACTGCATAAACCTTATTTATGAAAGCTGTGATTTAGTTTAGGTATGACACAACTTCTGCAAATGGAGAGCAATATCAATCAGCATGGAGAGGAGATCAAAAATTTTCTTACTTATTAACAATCAGAGGATCATCAATAGTTAGACAGTTACATTTAGATATTAATTATGATGCCAAAGTAAAGTTAAACCTAAGTTATTGTGGCACGTTAAATGACTTGTGTAGTCTTTTGACAGATGCTCATTATGATAAGAAGAATAGATTCTATTGGATTGATTATTTTGAATAATTGTTTTATCTCTTTTCAGCATGTTCTGTGGCTGGTATTCCAGGTGTAAAGAAATGGTATTTTGCAAGTCATGTTATATGTGGTTATTATCAGGTAAGAGGGAATATAAGTTCCTCAAGTCTCTGTTTGTCTCTAGTGCAAGTTAAAGTTGTGATGTTCAAAATGTTTTTTTCTTGATTAGTTCTGCAGTTCTGACTGGGAAGAAATAAATTTTGACACACAGAGAAATGAAGACCATCTCCAAACAAGTATTGACGAATGCCTGGGAGCCATACAGAATTTTGAGGAAGACGACAATAACAGTAGAGAGTCACTGTCTATGGCTGAGTATGCATATTATTATTTTTATTGAAACTATAGTGATCTAACATTTAACAGTAATTACCCAAGAGAATCAAGAAAATTTAGCAAGTACAAGTTATTACCAGAGCAACAGTTAACTATGAACAATCCCCTGCTACAACTGAAAAGAATTCTATTTTGTTTAACATAGTTTTATCTACAAATGATTTTTATAGAATAACCGAACCGTTTCCTAACAGCTGACGGTGATGTATAGAAAAAGAAGTTGCTTGCTAAGAGAAAGCTGACCATTTTGAATCCTACTTCCAGTTTTACTGCAGATTATTTTGAAGTTGTTTGGCCTACTTCTTCCTCAGTAAAAGGGGAGATAAATATATCTCACTGTCTCGATATGTTTCTGTAGAATTTTAAAGATATAAGATACTTACATCAGGTAGTATTCATTAGTTGTAACTTTTTGTTTCTAAATTACTTTTTTGTTTCCAACCATTTTCTCTTCAGTATCTATGATGAAGCTGCAGAAAGTCTGCATCAGTTAGCTGATAAGCTCCCTGCCCCAGGTAATCTCTCTTTAAAGAGCAATCTCTTTTTGAGTATATTTTGTTAGTTATTACTCTAAGAACTCAGCTAGTAATGTCATAGTCAAATGGAAAAACTCAGAGGATGTTAGTTTGTTAGCTGAATTAACTTGTCTGCAGATCTTGCAAGTAGTTTAAGGAACCTGAGCATGATTGGCCTCATAAATCAGCTTGTGGAGTAGTTTGCTGCTTGTTTCTTTGGAAGGCTGTATTTCAGTAGAGATTAAGGTAGCTATTTATATAATTAATTTTGCCATCCGAAATGGCACCAAAGTAGTAATAGACAGTAAGCAATACAAAACTCAATATGCAACCATAGGAAGTTTTTATTAAAAAAAAATGGAAGGTGCTGACATCAGGCTTACATCTGATTTGCCAGCTGATTGCTTGTGGGTGGGAGCCAAGAAGCTGTGCAGGAGCATCTGTCAGAACTGTTGGATTCAGCTTTTGTAAACTGGAGATGCATATCACCTTGCATGTTAGGGTTACAGAATGTTGCGGTAGTTGATTTGGGATAGCAAAGGAACTGAACATGGAAAGAATGAGAAATAGCAGTTTAGAGGTGTGAAAAGGAGGAAAATGACATAGCGCAGTTGTCCTGGAGACAACTCTGATCTGTCAAATACAGTGCTGAGTGAGAGAGGAGGAAGGTGTAGAATCGCTGTAACTAAGTGAATGGCAAAATACTTAACTTTATTTTGTGTTAATCTAAGAGGAGCAGCAAGAGGTGAGCTGAAAAGTGTTTTAAATCTTGCTGGAATTACCTGAAGTTGATCTTTAAGCCCATTTCAGTGCAGTTGGTGATAATCAGTACTTTTCTATTTAAATGACTGAATCATGTACTGCATAATGGTAATTTGGGTCACATAGAACTGTTTTTTTACAGGAAGAGCAATGGTTGATGTAATCCTGAAGGCTGTTGAATGCGATGGACCCAAGTTAAAAGACTGCTTACCTGTTATCGGTGCTCTGAAACACCTGAGAGAATGGCACTCTGCACAAATCACTATTGCGGCAAATGACTCTAAAGGGTATGCCATTTATTTTGGGTCTATGAACAGGGTCACTCTTGTTTTGTGTTAATGTTTTAAAATAAAAACAGCATCTTGAGTACTTTACGTGTATACTTTGAAAATACATAGATTTGTCTTCTATTATTGTTAGAGGGGAGGAATTACTCATGCTGATTTATTGTAAATACATGCCCTAACCAGAGGGGCAGGCAAAAAATCAAGTCCTCTGAAGTTCCTGTTTTTTTATGAGAGCAGAAGGTAAAAAATTTTTTCTTTCCTTTCCATCACTAGTGGCTTCAGTGTGCATACTATGTTTTGAAGATGTACTACACTACATAATAACTGTTATTGATTACAGTTTCCCTTTTTTTGTAGCATGAATATATAACTCTGATGGTTAGACTTTGAATTTTGTATTACCTGTGGTATTACCTTTAAGAGATAAAAAAAAAGAGTGTCTGATTTGTCCTTTGCTTCATAGAATATGTGGTTAAGCTTAATCCTAAGTTAATAAACCTGTTTAAAATTAAAAAGTTGAATGATCAGTCCTTGAATAGAAGCAGCAGTAAACCTGCCATACAGAACTTTCCTAAGGTATGCAAAGGAAGATAAACTTATAACAGTGATTTCCTTGTGCGCTTGATCTCAGTGCTCACCGGTATCTTCCTGTGCAGCCAGCTTTTGACTGAATATTTTTTTTCCTGCTGCCTCTTATGTAAAATGAGGCCATTTATGCATACAGTTGTCGTGATGGAAGTTCTCTTGCTTATTCTTCCTTTTCTGTTGATGATGCCGGTCTCTCTTAGAAGAGAGACTGCCAGTAGGACCCACAGATGCTGGCTGTTCTCCCTCTCTGTTGTTGAATTTGAGTAATACTTGTGCTGCACTCGTATCTCTACTTACAAGGCTAACCACAAACCATCTAGATGGGCTAGTGATGGCTACCTGGCTTTCCTCCAGCTTCCAGGACCCAGCCTTACCATGGAATGCCTGCAGCTTGCCATTGCTGCTCTTATTTGATGTCTGACAAAGTTCTTTGCTGTCACGTTCATGGAGCATATTAACAACTTCCTTTACAGAGCCGAAACCAGCAATTCTGTAATATTTTTTTACTTTGTGGAATATAAAGCTATATATGTCTGTCTTAACATACACGAGACTATTCAGTGCTAAGAGGTAATAGGTAAATTCAGTCAAATTGTACTGCATGTTAATTTGTAAAACTAAATTTGGTAACATGAATTCTTCCTTATTTTTACAGTAGCTGGCAAAAGATTGCAGATTATCTATCAGCAGACTTTGTATCTTCAGATAATGTCATGAACATTATTGATTTAAAAGAACTCTGGAGAGGAAGGATACAGATATGGGAAAGAAAGGTGAAATAACTTTTTTCAGCTATGGTTATCTTTTTAAAGCATCTGCGTACTTCACTTAAAGCATGGCTTATACAGTTCATTTTATGCTTTAAGCCAAATTTGTTTTTGAAAATGTAACTTGAAGAGGTAATTGTACAAATTGTAATTTGTAATGTATCTGGGTGGGTGGGGGAACAACTTGCTTTTTACCATGATGAAAGGATAAATGAGATCAAGGGATCGAGATTTGAATTTTCTGAAATACTCCCCTCTGGAATATTTGCCTTAGAACTTCTTGTACAAAATTAGATTGGTTTGTATCTACAAATTATTATGACATAACACTGTATGTCATTGTTGCAAGCACATGTCTAATGTTTCTGCAAAGACTGATAGCTTTGTGACTGTGAAAGACTTTGTTTACATTTTCAGTATTAAAGTTTTGGATATAGTAGTTGGTTACCTAAATCAAGTATTCTTACCAAGTTTTACAGAGCTGCTGGAAACCAATGGCTGAAGAGAAATAATTTTTCTCTTTCTTTTGACACATTTATTGTCTCTCTCTTTTTTTTTTTTTTTTTTTTTTTTTTTTTTTTTTTTGTCAGTTTGGATCAGAAGTTAGGTTTCCAGAATTTTGTTTGAAGAGCACTTCAGCAAAGACATTGAGGGCTTCATGTTTAAGTTCTTGCTTTGCAGTTAAAAAAGAGTCACAATCGAGGAATACTGATGTTTTGCCAGATGTAAGTACTATTCTTGATCTTTTTTTTGAACCACTGGAATTCATCTGTTTTACTTTCCTGAGAAAATTAGTAATTGGGGAAACCTTAGTCAGAGTTGAAAATTAAACATTAAAAGTAATGATTGCATAAGATTGAGGAATACTTCCTTTGTTCATGTGTGTTCTTAAGACAGGTCCTTAAAATTTGATCTGTTTGTTCTTAGGAATGCGATAGCAAATTTCTTTTCAAGTATAAATTGAGATTTTGTTCAATCTGAATACTCAAAATATGTAATTTATTTATGAATTCTGTATTTATTTAACCTTTTCTACTTCATTCTAAAGGTTTTTTGTTTTAAATTACTGTTGCTGTTTCATGTTTTCCACTGGAAGTAGATATTGATTGGAACTCCAGAATCATATTTGTTGATGAAAGCAAAAATGAGTGTTTATGAAAACTGATAGCATTGAAAAGATTATTATTTTCATTGTTAAAATATGTACATTTTGTATTCATCTGTTCCTGGTAGATTTTATTTTTCTTTGAATTTGGTTAAGAGTTACAACTCATTTGATGCACATGGCTGACATTCTAGAAAGTAAGTTTTATTAAAGAGAATTAGATACCTTCCTTGGTTTTTATATAATTATGTTTAATATAGTATGGTGAAATGTTTTTCTCTTTACATTCCTCTATACCTTTTTCATATATACTTGTAAGGCAAAAGTCTCCAGCAAAACACCTGAGGAAGTTCCACTGGGATAACATCATATATAGTTTTACAGATTTTTTGATTTGATCTCTTTTCAGGTTTTTCATTACTACGGTCCTGCGCTAGAGTTTTTACAGATGGTGGTGCTCTCTGATCTACCTTCCTTTTTTATATCTGATCTGGAATTCGATCTGTATCCTTTTCTAAGGATCTAAACTACTACTGCTAATGGTTTATAGCAGAAAGAAAACAATCAGGATCTACCCATGCAAACAACACGTGAGGATTAGCAATAACTCATTCCATTCTAGCCTGCTGAAATAGTCACAGTGATTCTTCACAACTGTTTTTTTTTTTTATGTTGAAATTTAAATTACACTAACAATGATTTTTTATATTGTTGCATATATACTTTGTCTATTGATGTGTATGCTATTTGGGGGGAAAGAACAGAGAAATATTTACTGCTGGGTGAGTTTATATACATTATTGAGTAAGGCTTGGGGCTTTTTTAGTGTACTTCACAATATAGAAACATTTTTCCACAAATCATTTTTTTATTGTGTATGTGCAAAATGTGGCAAGCTGTAGCAGAGAAGTTTTCTCTTGAGTTGTAGGTGTGTTCCTGTTAGTTTTAAGTTTATGTACTTTTGGTACTAGTCTTGGAGTAAGAATGGTAGCTTAGGCTGTATAAGCCTGCAGGATTTTTGAATATATGATTATCTGGTTATGCCTGCCTATATTAAAAATGTCAGTGGTGTATTTCATCATGTAACATTTCCAACTACCACTTTGCCTGGAAAAGTGAGGTTAATATATTTTGTGGTACTTGTGTATAAAATATTAGACACTTGCGGTCCTTATTTGAAATATGATGGTAATGTGATTTGTAAAATAGAAATGTATGCAGTTCTTTGTGAAGGTGAAGTTCCTTAAACTGTTCTGTTCAGGAGCCTGACAAGAAAGAGTATTAAGGAGACATCCTCGCCGCTTTTGGATCAGATTTCTTCTTTCTCTGGGGAGGTAAAAAACTTATTTTTATTTAGGTATAGCAGAAAAATGAAGATATTTGTATTGCTCATAAAAGATACAAGAATAATATTTTTAAACATAGTCTCTGTGTAGGCTCCTTCAGTGTTTAGTTCTAAAGCAAATTCGGCTTTTAAAGGCGTATGCTATACAGCTCCTGACAATTTGTAAGCCTGCTGAATGTTTTCTTTTTTCCTTAGCTAAGTTTTGATATCCTAAAACATTTTGTAATTTTTAATCCTATCCTGCCAGATAACTTCCTTGCTATGATAATTCAGCTATTTTTGTAGCAAAAGGCAGGTATGTGTGCTGCTTACAAAATATATCTAACTAGTCTGAAGTGTTAAGCTTTTTTTATTTTGCGCGTGCATATTCTGCTTTCCTATTTTATTTTGGATAAAAAGAGTTCTTGAAACATTTACAAGCCTACTCCTTCCCCCCCCGCCCCCCTTCCCTTGGAATGATAGTATGATTATTTGTAGCCACAGGATTAGTTTGAAGATTTTTTTTCCTGAATGTTTAGGGTGATGTACGCTTGTTTAGGAAAGTGGGGTTTTTCCCAGTATTTATAAAATAAATCTATGCCAATCAAAACAGAGCCTGCAGTGAAAATGCTGATACAGTTACAATGAATAACTTATGTTCTTTATTTACTATGGAGATGGTATTCCATCATCGGTCTGTATATTTCATCTTGGGCTTGTTATTTAGTTTTTCAGTAATGTTTTTCCTCCCCTGCCACTTCATTCTCCATTACACTTAGCCAGAAAAGAAAGAAATCCTTTTTCTAATGCTGTACCAAAAATATCTTTTGAAATAGTTTTATATTGGTAAATATCACAGGTAATTTTCATTTTACATGAGGATTCTGAACATTTGGTCAAATATCTTTTACAATCCAAGAGCTTGCCTTTCTACTAATTCACTTAAGGAAAAAAACCAAATCATTTAAAACACATTCAATTTAACATGTGCAGATGCTGAAAACTAGCCTGAGAATATGTTTTCAAGATTACAATTTCTCGCAGGGATTTTTTTTTTCAGCATATTACAGGAGATATTACATATTTTATAGGCTTTTCTAATAGCTGTAAGAGCATTATTTTGTTGCTTGAGTATTCAAATACTTATGCATTTTTATATTAGTGATTATTGGGCTGAAATTTACGTACATACATAAACATAGTCCAGTATCTGACTAATTGAAAAAGATAATACGCAGGGAGGAAACAAATTTATGTGTTTTTCAAAGAAACACAGAGTCACTGATACCAACTATGTCTTTGAATTCTCTTTTCATGCTGGATACTAGTCTACAGAAGTGTTTTTAGCCAGATTATTGAAAGACTTACAATAGGTGACAAATACATTTTTATCTGTGAAATAGAAACTCAGCAGTTAATGATCTCTCAGTTGGAGTAAAAAATAAGCACAACTTTTACAGCCTCTGTGTCAAACGCGGTTCCATCTCAGTTGATATAAATGACAGAAGTATTAAGTAAAGATGTTTTCCTTCAATTGAAGTACATTTGAAATAATACCAAATCAGTAACTCAGGAATGAAATGTAAACCAGGTTTCAGTAATATTGCATGTATTATATTTGCTTTCATTACTTAGGTGGGAGCTTTATTTACATTGCCATGTAATGTAAGCAGCGTAGTGATCCCATCCCCTGCTCAGCTGAGTGCCAAGAAATGGAAGGAATATATGGCTAGGAAACCCAGGGTCATTACTGGTAGGTAAGAGGAAGATGACTACAGGTATATTTCGTTGTGGTGATATCGATATGTGTATATATCTGTGGTGGGTTTTTTCTATACATTTGTGATGCCTTTATTTCTTCCAGTGAAATTAGGTCAGTGATTGTAATCTTCGTTAACACAAAAGGTTTTGGTGAATGTGAGTTCAGCTATGCAGGCTCATAGAGGAAAATTGATAACATCATGGCAAGCTTTAGGGAAGCAATGCATCTCCTTTAAACCATTTCTGTGTCCTGTCAGCTAGGATCCAGCTTCCACACACCATTCGAAGGTGATTGTACAATCCATGTGCAAAGAGGTTTGCTTCTGCAGATGGAAATCCACTGTGCTTCACTTAGGTGCTTCCCTTTTCATGTAAGCATTTCCAGAGGTTCTTCAGTGCACTTGCATGTAATTTCAACCTCTTCCCAGGAAAATAAAGAACATAAGAAAATCCTGGATGTCTCCATTCACCTGAGAGCCAGTGTGCTAAACTAGTGATTGAGAACATGCTCCTTCTTCCTTATGGGGGATTACTGATGGCAGCCGACTCCTCTTAGGCAGTGGGCCAATGCTTAGAAATTCAATTCAGAAAGCGAGAGAACAGAATCAGTGCAGATCAAGATGGAGTGGAGTTTCTCAGTTAGCCAGTATGTATGCCCTGGAAGTGTACAAGTAGTGACTCTGAGGTTTGTAGGGATTTGAAAACATCAGGCTAAAAGGAGCTTGGTGATAGCCCAGTGCTTAAAGTACTTATCTAGGACAGGATAAGAGGTAGGATTCTGCCTTCTTACATGATTTTGTTGTTTATACAGTAGTCTAATATAAAATTTATGCAGATTCCAAGGAACAGTAACTTCTGTTGCCAGCTGAAGACAGCATTTGTAAACGAGTGTGCAGATGAGGATGGCTGACAGACTGATATTCTTTCAGCTTTTTAGATAGGCAAATAGTTGAAAGGAATTAGGAAGAGCTGCATAACAGGGCAAGAAGCTTAATTCTATGGAGTGCACGCTGGTAGTATATAGATTTAAAATCAGCTCTGCATGTTTGGAGGTGGTAAAGCAGAGAGGGTGTGATTATAGAGCTGGTCACAGCAGCAGCATTTATATTGTATTGGAGAGATACTACTGATGTGGTGAACTGAGTGCAAGATCCCGAGCATCTGCAAGATCTTCTTTGTCTTGTGCTCCAGCGGAAGGGTTTTGTACAAGTATTAACTAATGTGATCAGTCATACATAACAGGTTTGTATTAGGCATTTTGAGCAAAATTTAGAATAGGAGGAGAAACATGGCCATTTAAATGTATTTGTTAGTTTAGTTTTTTTTAGTGGCTACCACTAATCTGACTGTATTAAGGATTCTTTGAATTGGTAGTTCTGAAATGCTAATTAAGATTAAAATGATAAATAAAAGCTTTCCCATGAGGAATCAGCTTTGAGATGCCAAGATAAACTGGAAAAGGAAAATATTTCAAATGACTAGGGGAATGGGGAATAGGACAATAGTGCAAACATGTCTGGAATCTTTTTTTTCTTTCTTGTTCTTTTCTTCTTTCCCTGGATTTATATATTGAGGTAGTGGGATTTCCTGTTTCTTCCCTTCCCCCTCCAACTTAAACTTTTCAAGAAACACTGGAATATTTTATATTTGTTACTAACAAACTTTATATTACTAATAAATGCCAAACTCTTCTTGAGTTATTTCTTGAGACAGTATTGGAAATATGTTAAGTGATTTGACTTTTAAAACTTAGTCAGCTTTTAAGACTTACATCAAGAAGTATTCATTCTCTCAATTTCTACATCTACCAAGCTGCTATAAAATGTTTTGTGTGTAAAAAGAGAGCAAACTCATCCTTTCACTGTTACTATCAAATCCTACATTAATTTATTTTCAAAACTGCATACTATATGCCAGTATTTAAAAATAGAAGGTGTTTATCTCTCACCCAGGCTACGCACAAGTGTAAAGCAGCGAGTGAAACTCTTACAACGAATAACACAACTTCCTTGGGAAGAGTGTGTATTTCCTTTTTGTCTACAGATGTATATTCTTCCAGTGAACACTTACCATTATTTCAATCCATGTATGCAAAAATGCCTGGTTTAACTTCCTTGGACAGAACAGACAGACAGAACAGACACTTCTCTAATCGTATGTAGCACAGTTTGCATAAGTCTTTGTTATTTCATGGTAGAAACGTAACTTTGCCAGTTAAAGGCTTGCCTTTTACTAAAACCAGTTAAAGAACTTCTCTTGGTTGGTGGTTAGAGTTTCCAGGTGTACTTTGCAGCCTGTGTTAGAAAGCTTGTCCTTGCTGTGGTCACAGGAGTTCAGTGCTGGTAACGCTCTAGCTCTACGCCAGCAGCGTAATCCAACTCATCTCTGCTGCTTTAGCTCATTTGTTTTGCATGTTCTTCGGTTTGTAGCTTCTTAAGAGGTAAATATCGGCTGTAGTTAGTGGGTGTCCTAACAGCATGTTAGTAAGCTTCCTCACAGAACAGAAGAGAGCAAGTGAAAGAATTTTGATGGCGGATTATAGCTTGTTTAAAGCTGTTTTTCTGAGGGTGTTTCACAGTTATGCCCTAATGTTTTCTAAGTTCCAGAAATTGAACTGAAAGGAGAATCTTGCCGATATTATTTCTTGATACAAGGCAACGGCTGTGGAGGATGTAAAGCAACCTTGATTCATTCAGCTAGCCAGATCAATGGTACGGCTGCTCTGGCTGCAGTAAATGGAAAGCTAAAGACAAAAGCAGAAGAAACAGAGTCAAGTAAGAGCTATTACTTAGTTATTTAGGAGTATCTGAATACAGGCAAATGCTACTAAACTGTATATATTCATTTCAGTCCGTGTTAAAAGGGAGAAAACAAGGAGGAATATTACACTTTGATTCATATCTCTGTTTTTTCAGCAATATTTTTTTCAAATACAAAAAATATAATAAAAATATAATAATATAATAAAATATAATATAAAAATATAATAAAAGCTTATTCATTCACACAACTTACTACTACCATATTTTTAAAATCAGTGACATGATGTTGTAGTCAGTCATTTCTCATAACTGATTAGTTGTAACTGTTTTAATGTACAGGGACAGCCCGGTAATATTAATGCAAATAAGATTTGCAGAAAACTTCAAGTTTAAAAAGTATGTATTCTTAGTGTAAAGACTGACCAGCCAGTGCCTAAAATCTAATCAATTATCTGTTAACAAGCCTGTTTCACTGATGATTTAAAATAAAAACAGCTGAACTGTCAGGCAAGTTGAATTTCATGATCATGTCTTCAGTCACTTGGTAGATGTCCATATTACTGCAGAGTGGTTAGGATATGTGCTAGCACATGATCAGCTGCTCCACCAGGTAAGAGCATGTATATAGAGATTTATCTTAGAGTAGTTGTCTTGTTACAACTACATGTAGTAATAACTCTGCTAATTTATGTATTTGCTCTCAATAACACTGACACCGGAAGAGAGCTCCATGACCTGCATCTTATCCTCTTATTTCCTTATTATTGAAATAAATCCATGTGTGATATGTCTGACTGCTTACCATTTGTCCTAATTAAAATACCATTAGCATGGTGTCAGAAGACTGAAAGTCCTTGACCATATGTTGGCAGAAAACTTTTCTTTCCTGGTGTCAAACTTAGGATCTTTTTACCCTCTTTAAATGTCAGTCACCATAATTGTGTTGCCATTATACTGATTTTGTACAGAAATTCAAAAATACGGGTCAGACATCTATTCCAAGTTATCCCCCTGGTGTCCTAATTCAATTGTAATTAATTTC